>CM060314.1:165000-187500 GCA_030674185.1 Monoplex corrugatus | reverse complement strand
TCCATCGTAAGATGCTTGTTGTTGTGGTATACTTAGCAGTCCATCATAAGATGCTTGTTGTTGTGGTGTACTTAGCAGTCCATCCTAAGATGCTTGTTGTTGTGTTGTACATAGCAGTCCATCGTAAGATGCTTGTTGTTGTGGTGTACTTAGCAGCCCATCGTAAGATGCTTGTTGTTGTGGTGTACTTAGCAGTCCATCGTAAGATGCTTGTTGTTGTGGTGTACATAGCAGTCCATCGTAAGATGCTTCTTGTTGTGGTGTAATAGCAGTCCATCGTAAGATACTTCTTGTTGTGGTGCACATAGCAGTCCATCGTAAGATGCTTCTTGTTGTGGTGTACTTAGCAGTCCATCGTAAGATGCTTATTGTTGTGGTGTACATAGCAGTCCATCGTAAGATGCTTCTTGTTGTGGTGTACATAGCAGTCCATCGTAAGATGCTTCTTGTTGTGGTGTACATAGCAGTCCATCGTAAGATGCTTCTTGTTGTGGTGTACATAGCAGTCCATCGTAAGATGCTTCTTGTTGTGGTGTACATAGCAGTCCATCGTAAGATGCTTCTTGTTGTGTTGTACATAGCAGTCCATCGTAAGATGCTTGTTGTTGTGTTGTACATAGCAGTCCATCGTAAAGTCTTCTTGTTGTGTTGTACATAGCAGTCCATCGTAAGATGCTTGTTGTTGTGGTCTACATAGCAGTCCATCGTAAGATGCTTCTTGTTGTGGTGTACATAACAGCCCATTGTAAGATGCTTGTTGCTGTGGTGTACTTAACAGTCCATCGTAAGATGCTTCTTGTTCTGGTGTAGTTAGCAGTCCATCGTAAAATGCTCCTTGTTGTGGTCTACATAGCAGTCCATCGTAAGATGCTTGTTGATGTGGTGTACATAGCAGTCCATCGTAAAATGCTTGTTGTTGTGGTGTACGTAGTAGTCCAACATAAGATGCTTGTTGTTGTGGTGTACATAGCAGTCCATCATAAGATGCTTGTTGTTGTGGTGTACATAGCAGTCCATCATAAGATGCTTGTTGTTGTGGTGTACATAGCAGTCCATCATAAGATGCTTGTTGTTGTGGTCTACATAGCAGTCCATCATAAGATGCTTGTTGTTGTGGTCTACATAGCAGTCCATCATAAGATGCTTGTTGTTGTGGTCTACATAGCAGTCCATCATAAGATGCTTGTTGTTGTGGTGTACATAGCAGTCCATCATAAGATGCTTGTTGTTGTGGTGTACATAGCAGCCCGTCGTAAGATGCTTCTTGTTGTGGTGTACTTAGCAGTCCATCGTAAGATGCTTCTTGTTGTGGTGTACATAGCAGCCCATCATAAGATGCTTGTTGTTGTGGTGTACTTAGCAGTCCATCGTAAGATGCTTGTTGTTGTGGTGTACTTAGCAGTCCATCGTAATATGCTTGTTGTGGTGGTGTACTTCGCAGTCCATCATAAGATGCTTGTTGTTGTGGTGTACTTAGCAGTCCATCGTAAGATGCTTGTTGTTGTGGTGTACATAGCAGTCCATCGTAAGATGCTTCTTGTTGTGGTGTATATAGCAGTCCATCGTAAGATACTTCTTGTTGTGGTGCACATAGCAGTCCATCGTAAGATGCTTCTTGTTGTGGTGTACATAACAGTCCATCGTAAGATGCTTCTTGTTGTGGTGTACATAGCAGTCCATCGTAAGATGCTTCTTGTTGTGGTGTACATAGCAGTCCATCGTAAGATGCTTCTTGTTGTGTTGTACATAGCAGTCCATCGTAAGATGCTTCTTGTTGTGGTGTACATAGCAGCCCATCGTAAGATGCTTGTTGTTGTGGTGTACATAGCAGTCCATCGTAAGATGCTTGTTGTTGTGGTGTACATAGCAGCCCATCGCAAGATACTTCTTGTTGTAGTGTACATAGCAGTCCATCGTAAGATGCTTCTTGTTGTGGTGTACATAGCAGCCCATCGTAAGATGCTTGTTGTTGTGGTGTACATAGCAGCCCATCGTAAGATGCTTCTTGTTGTGGTGTACTTAGCAGTCCATCGTAAGATGCTTCTTGTTGTGGTGTACATAGCAGCCCATCGTGAAATGCTTCTTGTTGTGGTGTACATAGCAGCCCATCGTAAGATGCTTGTTGTTGTGGTGCACATAGCAGTCCATCGTAAGATGCTTCTTGTTGTGGTGTACTTAGCAGCCCATCGTAAGATGCTTGTTGTTGTTGTGTACATAGCAGCCCATCGCAAGATGCTTCTTGTTGTTGTGTACATAGCAGCCCATCGTATAATGCTTCTTGTTGTGGTGTAATTAGCAGTCCATCGTAAGATACTTCTTGTTGTGGTGCACATAGCAGCCCATCGTAAGATGCTTGTTGTTGGGGGGTACTTAGCAGCCCATCGGTAGATGCTTCTTGTTGTGGTGTACATAGCAGTCCATCGTAAGATGCTTGTTGTTGTGGTGTACTTAGCAGTCCATCGTAAGATGCTTGTTGTTGTGGTATACTTAGCAGTCCATCATAAGATGCTTGTTGTTGTGGTGTACTTAGCAGTCCATCCTAAGATACTTGTTGTTGTGTTGTACATAGCAGTCCATCGTAAGATGCTTGTTGTTGTGGTGTACTTAGCAGCCCATCGTAAGATGCTTGTTGTTGTGGTGTACATAGCAGCCCATTCTAAGATGCTTCTGGTTGTGGTGTACATAGCAGTCCATCATAAGATGCTTGTTGTTGTGGTGTACTTAGCAGCCCATCGTAAGATGCTTGTTGTTGTGGTGTACATAGCAGCCCATTGTAAGATGCTTCTTGTTGTGGTGTACATAACAGCCCATCGTAAGATGCTTGTTGCTGTGGTGTACTTAACAGTCCATCGTAAGATGCTTCTTGTTCTGGTGTACTTAGCAGTCCATCGTAAAATGCTTCTTGTTGTGGTCATAGCAGCCCATCATAAGATGCTTGTTGTTGTGGTGTACATAGCAGTCCATCAAAGATGCTTGTTGTTGTGGTGTACATAGCAGTCCATCTAAGATGCTTGTTGTTGTGGTCTACATAGCAGTCCATCATAAGATGCTTGTTGTTGTGTGTACATAGCAGTCCATCTAAGATGCTTGTTGTTGTGGTGTACATAGCACTCCATCATAAGATGCTTGTTGTTGTGGTGTACATAAGCAGCCCGTCGTAAGATGCTTCTTGTTGTGGTGTACTTAGCAGTCCATCGTAAGATGCTTCTTGTTGTGGTGTACATAGCAGCCATCATAAGATGCTTCTTGTTGTGGTGTACATAGCAGTCCATCGTAAGATGCTTGTTGTTGTGGTGTACTAGCAGTCCATCGTAATATGCTTGTTGTTGTGGTGTATTTCGCAGTCCATCATAAGATGCTTGTTGTTGTGGTGTACTTACCAGTCCATCCTAAGATGCTTGTTGTTGTGGTGTACTTAGCAGTCCATCGTAAGATGCTTGTTGTTGTGGTGTACTTAGCAGTCCATCGTAAGATGCTTCTTGTTGTGGTGTACTTAGCAGCCCATAGATAAGATGCTTTTGTTGTGGTGTACTTAGCAGCCCATCGTAAGATGCTTCTTGTTGTGGTGTACTTTGCAGCCCATCATAAGATGCTTGTTGTTGTGGTGTACTTAGCAGCCCATCGTAAGATGCTTCTTGTTGTGGTGTACTTAGCAGCCCATGTAAGATGCTTCTTGTTGTGGTGTACTCAGTAGTCCCATCGTAAGTGCTTGTTGTTGTGGTGTACTTAGCAGTCCATCGTAAGATGCTTGTTGTTGTGTACATAGCAGTCCATCGTAAGATGCTTTTGTTGTGGTGTACTTAGCAGTCCATCAAAAGATGCTTGTTGTTGTGGTGTACATAGCAGTCCACCTAAGATGCTTGTTGTGGTGTACATAGCAGTCCTTCGTAAGATGCTTGTTGTGGTGTATCTAACTGCAGTCTATCATAAAGATGCTTGTTGTTGTGTACATAGCAGTCCATCGTAAGATGCTTGTTGTGGTGTACATAGCAGTCCATCGTAAGATGCTTGTTGTTGTGGTGTACTAGCAGTCCATTGTAAGATGTCTTGTTGTGGTGTACATAGCAGTCCATCGTAAGATGCTTCTTGTTTTGGTGTACATAGCAGTCCATCGTAAGATGCTTCTTGTTGTGGTGTACTTAGCAGTCCATCGTAAGATGCTTGTTGTTGTGGTGTACTTAGCAGTCCATCGTAAGATGCTTCTGGTTGTGGTGTACTTAGCAGCCCATCATAAATGCTTGTTGTTGTGGAGTACTTAGCAGCCCATTGTAAGATGCTTCTTGTTGTGGAGTACTTAGCAGCCCATTGTAAGATGCTTTTGTTGTGGAGTACTTAGCATCCCATTGTAAGATGCTTCTTGTTGTGGTGTACTTAGCAGCCCATCGCAAGATGCTTCTGTTGTGGTGTACTTAGCAGTCCATCGTAAGATGCTTGTTGTTGTGGTGTACTTAGCAGTCCATCGTAAGATGCTTGTTGTTGTTGAGTACTTAGCAGTCCATCGTAAGATGCTTGTTGTTGTGGTCTACATAGCAGTCCATCGTAAGATGCTTGTTGTTGTAGTGTACATAGCAGCCCATCGGTAGATGCTTGTTGTTGTGGTGTACTAGCAGCCCATCGGTAGATGCTTGTTGTTGTGGTGTACTTAGCAGTCCATCGTAAGATGCTTGTTGTTGTAGTGTACTTAGCAGTCCATCGTAAGATGATTCTTGTTGTGGTGTACATAGCAGCCCATCGTAAGATGCTTGTTGTTGTGGAGTACTTAGCAGCCCATTGTAAGATGCTTGTTGTTGTGGTGTACTTAGCAGCCCATTGTAAGATGCTTGTTGTTGTGGTGTACTTAGCAGCCCATTGTAAGATGCTTGTTGTTGTGGTGTACTTAGCAGCCCATTGTAAGATGCTTGTTGATGTTGTGTACATAGCAGCCCATCGTAAGATGCTTGTTGTTGTGGTGTACTTAGCAGCCCATTGTAAGATGCTTGTTGTTGTGGTGTACATAGCAGCCCATTGTAAGATGCTTGTTGATGTTGTGTACATAGCAGCCCATTGTAAGATGCTTGTTGTTGTGGTGTACTTAGCAGCCCATTGTAAGATGCTTGTTGATGTTGTGTACATAGCAGCCCATTGTAAGATGCTTGTTGTTGTGGTGTACTTAGCAGCCCATTGTAAGATGCTTGTTGTTGTGGTGTACATAGCAGCCCATCGTAAGATACTTCTTGTTGTGGTGTACTTAGCAGCCCTTCGTAAGAAGCTTCTTGTTGTGGAGTACTTAGCAGCCCATTGTAAGATGCTTCTTGTTGTGGTGTACATAGCAGTCCATCGTAAGATGTTTGTTGTGGTGTACTTAGCAGTCCATCGTAAGATGTTTGTTGTGGTGTACTTAGCAGCCCATTGTAAGATTTTTCTTGTTGTGGTGTACATAGCAGTCCATCGTAAGATGTTTGTTGTGGTGTACTTAGCAGTCCATCGTAAGATGTTTGTTGTGGTGTACTTAGCAGCCCATTGTAAGATGCTTCTTGTTGTGGAGTACTTACAAGATACAAGATACAAGATACAAGAATTTTATTTAGCCCAAAGCATCACAATGGGAAATTGTTTTGGCATTCGCATTAAAATACATATAGGCACAAGAACGCATAAACACATGTACACACATACTCTTACTCTCTCTCACTCTCTCTTTCACTCCTCTCTCACCCTCTTCCTCCCCTCATCTCTCTCCCCCTCCCTCTTTGTCAAAACAATATCAAAGATAATGACTAAATCTAAATATGTACGGTTAAAAAAGCACATCATAAGAGTCAGATGCCTTGGTCAGGACTTTTAACAATGGACAAAAAGGGCCATACTCATTGAAAAAACTTTGGTAGGTATAGAAAAAATGTGATTAAAGATGCAACGCGATATGCACATTAAAATCAAAATGAGTTAATTACAATAAAATGAGTATGTAGACTAAGAGGACAAGGTTAAACAAGAGAAGAACAAGAACAGGATTTTATTTTCCCCAACTGATTTATCACAAAGTTCAGGGACTCTGTCCGATCGATAGAGACTGAAACCCTTCATTTGAATAAGATTGTCAGGGATATCCTTATGTAGTCATGTTTCCGTAAAGCAGAGAATCGAACAGTCCCTATAGTCTCTTCTGTCTTGTACGATTGAGTGAGTTCACTGTCAATGGTAAAATCAGGATGATAGAAGGTAAAAACAGGCCTTTGCTCACGATTCAAAGAAGTCCGAAGGGAAAGCAGATCCTCACGAGAATATCTCAGCACACATTCACACCTCTCCACAGCCAGGCACGCCAACAAAAGACACAACACAGCACAGCGAATAGCCTTGTCGCCACGATCCGGCGCCATCTTGAATTCACTTGGCTGTGGCGATTGAGTGAGTTCACTGTCAATGGTAAAATCAGGATGAGAGAAGGTAAAAACAGGCCTTTGCTCACGATTCAAAGAAGTCCGAAGGGAAAGTAGATCCTCACGAGAATATCTCAGCACACATTCACACCTCTCCACAGCCAGGCACGCCAACAAAAGACACAACACAGCACAGCGAATAGCCTAGTCGCCATGATCCGGCGCCATCTTGGATAATATCTCCATCATAAGATGCTTGTTGTTGTGGTGTACATAGCAGTCGTTCGTAAGATGCTTGTTGTTGTGGTGTACATAGCAGTCGTTCGTAAGATGCTTGTTGTTGTGGAGTACTTAGCAGCCCATCGTATAAGGCTGATCAGGAAGTATCTCTCTGTGGAAACAACTGCAAAACTCGTTCTCTCCTTCATAATGTCTCGCATTGACTATTGCAATTCACTCCTGTCTGGTCTTCCTGCCTCCACCATTCACATCCTACAGCGCATTCAAAACAATGCTGTACGCCTTGTACTCAAAAAGAAAAAAGCTGACCACATATCTCCTCTCCTGGCACAACTTCACTGGCTCCCTGTATCAAAGCGCATACAGTACAAACTAGACACCATGTGCTACAAAAGCCTCAATAACGCAGCCCCCGATTACCTGTCAAGCCTACTTGAGATCTATCTTCCCTCACGTACCCTCCGCTCTGCCTCCGATCCTCTGACTTTTCGCTTTCCACGCACTAAGCTCAATACCTATGGTCCACGAGCCTTCTCTGTTTCTGGTCCACTCTCCTGGAACAAACTTCCTCTCTCAGTCCGTCAGCAACCTACTTTTGTCTCCTTCAAGTCCGCGCTCAAAACCCACCTTTTCTCCTCTGCATAAAATCCTAACCTCACTCAACCCCCCCCCCCCTCCCCCCTCTGCAGCCTGTCTCCGCTCGGAGGGGAATCACATGGTTATAATATATAATTGTATATGCTATGCTCTATAATTTTCCATTGCTTTTATTCTTGCTTTTATTGTTTTTATTGCTTTTATTCTTTCTCCCATTTATAGCCATGCGTGTGTGTGTGTGTGTGTGTTCGTTCCTTGATTTAACGTCTTTTCACTATAAGTGATATTAGACGGGTAAAAATGGCATGGAGGATGATTTTTTTTTTTTTTTTTTTTTTTTTTGGGGGGGGGGGGGGAGGGGGAGAGGGGACAGAGGGGAACAGAGTAAGAGACGGGAACAAAAAATTTAAAAGGAATCGGCAAGGTTTTTAGAAAAAGGATATGGATGAACAGAGAAATGAAACTAGAACAACGCTAACATTAAATGTAAAAGAAAACATCGTCATAAAAAACGAAACAAAACAAAATAAAATAATAATAATTAAAATAATAACCTTAAAGTAACGCATTAACAGGACTGTGAACCAATGATTCTGAAATTTTAACTAACAGAACTTGATCTGATATTACTTCTTTAAAATGCTTTTCAAGATAGTTTCCTTGTGTAAACATCTTTGGTAAGAAATAACGAAGCTTTCTGCAGTAAAACAAACAGTGATACAATGTGAATTGTTCACCGCAAATACATAAAACGTTTTTACAATATTTAGTTTTCAAAGCGTTCATTTGAATACGAAAATATGTGGTAACAATTGATCTCAAATGATATAACGAAGAATACTGAATTTTTTTACAGATATTTTGAACTGAAAGTTTGATTCTTTTTTGGGACACAAATTTTTCATTTAAATGTTCATGAAATCGAATCCATGATGCTAATTCTAGCGAGTTGTAAGCTTCATTTACCGAGGTGTTAACATGTAATTCTATGGAATTTTCAGAATTGAGTGCACCGGATTTAGCTGCTCTGTCAACTACGTTGTTGCCTTGAAGACCAACGTGAGAAGGCACCCAGCATAAACTGATTTCCGAGCCATTTATCTTTAAACAGTGTATTAGATGATTTGCCTCAATTATTAAATCAGGTCTTGTGTCTGTATCAAAAGACTGTAAGGCATATAATACAGATTTTGAATCAACAAAGAGAACTACTTTGAAAGACACAGGCCGAAGGCTTATTAAATAATGCAACGCTTGAACAACAGCGACCAGTTCTGCTGTATATATAGATACATTTGTCCCAATGAAAAAAGACTTTTTAATGTTAAATTCTGGAACATAAAACGCTGCTCCAGCGCTCTGATTTGCTAAGACTGACCCATCGGTAAAAATGTGGAGGTGGGTACGGTACTTTTCATCGATGTGTTCACAAACTGTGGATAGCGTAATGTTGACATTATCATCTTTTTTAACGTCTGCATAATCGAGATCAAACGTGGCCTTTAGCATTTCCCATGTAGGGATAGGCGTTAACATTGGTTTTTTGGCTATTTCATCCATAGTTATGCTGGATTGTTTGATCAGGTCAGATATGTAAGTTGCGGTTGTAATTTGTGATGAAATGTTTTTTGCTCGTTTTGGAAAGTCAATATCAGACCTGATTTTAATTTCTTTGCTCACAAAATTATTCGCTTGTGAAGTAGTTCTAATTGCAAACTTTGCTGTAGCTAGCTCACGATGGTTGTTTAGAGGTAGAATTCCAGCAGCTTTGTACGTTACCAGAGTAGAAGCATGAGTTGGTACACCTAGTGCAATTTTAAGACTTTTGCAGTCCAAGTTCTGAATCTTTTTTAGTAAATATTTAGGTGCATTGAAAAAAATTTCTTGCGCGTAGGATAATTTAGACCTGACCAGCGCTGTTGCCAGATGAATCAGTATATTTGTATCCATTCCCCAGGGTAATTTGCTTATTATCTTTAGAAAATTTAAGGTTTTTCGTGCTTTTGTTAAAATATAATCAAAATGGATATTCCAGCTTAATTTCGACGTGATGTAAACTCCCAGAAATTTTACGACCTGTTTGTAATTTAACACTTCACCAAGCAATTTGAAAGTAGGTAAGTTATTTGAGTTACCACCAGGATCAAACAGCATCATGTTAGTTTTTTCTGCCGACAATGACAGACCATTTTCTAACATATAGTTTCCAAGGTTATCAAGATCAATTTGATACAACTTCCTGATGTAATTCCTAGTTCTCTGTGGAGTTGTCTTTTTTAAAGTGATATTCATCCAAGTACATATATCATCAGCATACTGTACTAAAACAACACGATTTGAAAGAGCTTTAGGAAGATCCTGTATAAGGATATTAAACAAAATAGGTGCTATCACTGAACCTTGTGGAATCCCCATGTCAAGGCATCGTGAAGTAGAATAACTAGCTCCCACTCTAGCCCGTATTGTTCTATTAGCTAAAAAAGATTTAATGTAATTGTACATATTACCAGATAAACCAACAGATTTTAGCTTGAACAATAGACGTTTATGCCAAACTTGATCGTAAGCTTTTTTTACATCAAAGAAAGTAGCTAAAACACTTTTTCTGCGGGCAAACTGTTGTTTGATCTGAGTTGTAAGTTTAACCAGGTGTTCAACTGCAGATCTCCCTTTTCTAAAACCCGCCTGGTTTACCGGAATAACATTATTTTTATCACAGTAGTGTAAAAGTCTGTTTAAGATCAATCTTTCCATTAGTTTGCTCGTGTGGGACGTCAAAGCAATGGGTCTGTAACTGTTTTTATCAGTTTTCGATTTTCCTGCTTTTAATATCGGTATAACTATAGACTTTTGCCAGATTTGTGGTACAGTTCCGTTAACCCAGCATTTCTGCAGAATTTTGTGTAGGAAAATAAGATAGTTTTCAGGGAGATGTTTAATCATTTCAGTCGAAACTGCATCAACACCTACCGAACTCGTTTTGTTGTGTAGAGACAGTATTGTGTTTTTTAGCTCTTCTAAGGTGATTGGAGAATTAAACCAGAGATCATTCTGAGGTATTGGATCAGTGTAGATTGGGTTGTTATCTTCCATTTCTCTGTGATGTTTGCAGTCTGAAGATAAACCTTCAACTTTACTGTTTTTAGCAAATAATTCCACAAAAGTTTCTGCTTTGTCCATGTCTGAAGGAAATGTGTTACATGTTTCTATTATTATCGGACACCTTTGTAGGTTGGTTCCATTCTTCATTTGATTCATTTTCGTCCAGACTTTATGAAAATCTTTGAAATCTGAAATTTGTTTTGTGCAGAATGATGCCCAATAATCTTTCTTTGCTTCAGCGATGGTTTTGTTACATTGGATGTTAGCTTTTTTCATTTCCACATGATCTTCAGGTTTCCGGCTTTTGATGTAGATTTTGAATTTCTCCCTTTTATATTGAACTGCTTTCTCACATGCCTCTGTCCACCAAACATTACCCAATCGATTATTCGATCTAGAAGTTTTGAGTTTCGGAATTGATATGTCTGCAGCGGCTAGAATTGACTCTTGGAATTTAGAAAACATAATGTCTACATTTTCACTTTCATAATGTCTGTAATCCTGATTAGCAAGAGTAGTTCGAAATAAGGACCAGTCTGCACGCTTGTAATTATATTTTGGAATAATATCAGGAGAGCTGTCTTTCATCCTGATGTTTTTGTCAGTTATGGTTATGATGATAGGTAGATGATCGCTTCCCAAAGTGTCTCTGTGAGTTTCCCAGGTACAGGATGGTGCTAATTCTGGTGATATCAGAGACAAATCGATGGCTGTCGCCCTGTGTTTGGAGACATCAGGGATCCTAGTGACACTACCATCATTTAGAAGGTAAAGCGAACTATCAACGATATTTTCTACCAAACGATTGCTTGTAACAGTAGAACAGTTCTTTTCCCAAAATGGGGAGTGGGAATTAAAGTCTCCACCTATTAGCCATTTACCACGCTGCTGATCTTGGATTGTGCGCAGCCATTCTGTGTTGTGGTCATTTGGACCTGTTGGCAGGTAGACTGACAAAACGTTGATGTTTAAAGAATTGCTTAATTGGACAGTGGCAGCACAAGCGTGCAAATCGTCGCTTGATTTCAAAACTGGGGAAGTAAGTAAGCAGTATTGTAAGTCTTTGAGTATATATATCGCGGTGGATACCTTCTTCCCGTGATTCCCACATTCATAGACTGGAGGATAGTAATAATTGGGGAAATTGGGAAGCTTGGTTGCGACAACATTCATCGACTGCAGAATCAAAACTTCACATCTATTTGATGTCAGGAAATGCTCCAAGTATGCCGAATTGGTGGAAAGGGATCTACAATTCCATTGCAAAAACTTGACTTGGGATTGTTGTCGCATTACTGATACTGGTTTATCTCCAACTTTCTATTGACTTTATTTATGGACGATAATAATGAAAACTTTGACTTTCTGTGTACAGGAGAGATAGACAGAAAGAAAATTACGCAATTACTTAGACTACGAAGTAAAGATAACAAAATTGTAGCAAAACGATGAAAAGAAAATTATATAGTCAACGTATAAATAACTTATTGAGGAGATATTAGATTACAATGAATAACAAATAACCAATAATCAAAATAATAGCATACACGTCTTCAAATGTACAGAGTGTATAGTCTGACTGAGTCTTGATAGTCGGACTAAAACCTGGTTATTGTATACTTTCAGCAGAAGAAATGTCAGAGATGACGCAGAAAAAGTCCTGTGACATGAACGTCAAGAATTGTATATGTAATACTGTTATATCAAAACATATTATACGGCCACCATGGTACGTAGTTGTCGAAAAGGTGGTACCGTCCTCTGGAGAATCTGGAAGGATGTAGCTGTGCTGATCTTGATCTTGCTGTTCTCCTTGGAGTCTCCCAAAAGAGGTCTCGAATGTGTCTTCCAAGATTTCCTGCAATGATGCTGCTTCCTCTGGTGGTGGGGTGAATGTCATCTTTTAGAAATTGTTGTGTGGTACGAAGGTTCTCATGTGATACTAAAGAAATATTTTTCATATCAACAAGTTCAGCAGATAGTAAAGCGTTGAACAGATTTCGTTGAACCTCCATTCGGGCCTGCCGTACAGGGGCAACCTTACTAACGACTAATTTTGAATTAGGATGTTCTTGTGCTATTTGTTTTATGCCTGAAGCGAGATGTTTAGTTGTTGCAGCGAGATCTTTGCTGTTCAAATCATGCACGCCACAATGAAAAACAAAACAGTCTGCAGTATCGTCACATTTGGAAAGGGCCATGTCTAATGAGCTTTGAATGTCATGAGGGGCGGTCACAGGGCACGAGTCTCCTTCGAAACCGTAAGATCGCCCCAGTCTTCTCGAGTTGACACCTCTCAACACAGAGTCGTGGACAGTGATAACATACGGAAGATCATGGTGCTTTTTATCTTGTTTTGGAATAGGCCTATCTTCAGAGCGTGATGTTGTGTGTGTGTGTGTGTGTGTGTGTGTGTGTGTGTGTGTGTGTGTGCGTGTGTGTGCGTGTGTGTGTGTGCGTGCGTGCGTGCGTGCGTGTGTGTCTGCTTCAGCGCTTAGATTTGATTTTATCAAGATTTTGCGCTATATAAATATTGTAATTATTATTATTATTGTTGTTGTGGTGTACATAGCAGTCCATCATAAGATGCTTGTTGTTGTGGTATACTTAGCAGTCCATCATAAGATGCTTGTTGTTGTGGTGTACTTAGCAGTCCATCCTAAGATACTTGTTGTTGTGTTGTACATAGCAGTCCATCGTAAGATGCTTGTTGTTGTGGTGTACTTAGCAGCCCATCGTAAGATGCTTGTTGTTGTGGTGTACATAGCAGCCCATTCTAAGATGCTTCTGGTTGTGGTGTACATAGCAGTCCATCATAAGATGCTTGTTGTTGTGGTGTACTTAGCAGCCCATCGTAAGATGCTTGTTGTTGTGGTGTACATAGCAGCCCATTGTAAGATGCTTCTTGTTGTGGTGTACATAACAGCCCATCGTAAATGCTTGTTGCTGTGGTGTACTTAACAGTCCATCGTAAGATGCTTCTTGTTCTGGTGTACTTAGCAGTCCATCGTAAAATGCTTCTTGTTGTGGTCTACATAGCAGTCCATCGTAAGATGCTTGTTGATGTGGTGTACATAGCAGTCGTAGTAGTCCAACATAAGATGCTTGTTGTTGTGGTGTACATAGCAGTCCATCATAAGATGCTTGTTGTTGTGGTGTACATAGCAGCCCATCATAAGATGCTTGTTGTTGTGGTGTACATAGCAGTCCATCATAAGATGCTTGTTGTTGTGGTGTACATAGCAGTCCATCATAAGATGCTTGTTGTTGTGGTCTACATAGCAGTCCATCATAAGATGCTTGTTGTTGTGGTCTACATAGCAGTCCATCATAAGATGCTTGTTGTTGTGGTGTACATAGCACTCCATCATAAGATGCTTGTTGTTGTGGTGTACATAGCAGCCCGTCGTAAGATGCTTCTTGTTGTGGTGTACATAGCAGTCCATCGTAAGATGCTTCTTGTTGTGGTGTACATAGCAGCCCATCATAAGATGCTTCTTGTTGTGGTGTACATAGCAGCCCATCGTAAGATGCTTGTTGTTGTGGTGTACTTAGCAGTCCATCGTAATATGCTTGTTGTTGTGGTGTACTTCGCAGTCCATCATAAGATGCTTGTTGTTGTGGTGTACTTACCAGTCCATCCTAAGATGCTTGTTGTTGTGGTGTACTTAGCAGTCCATCGTAAGATGCTTGTTGTTGTGGTGTACTTAGCAGTCCATCATAAGATGCTTGTTGTTGTGGTGTACTTAGCAGTCCATCCTAAGATGCTTGTTGTTGTGTTGTACATAGCAGTCCATCGTAAGATGCTTGTTGTTGTGGTGTACTTAGCAGCCCATCGTAAGATGCTTGTTGTTGTGGTGTACATAGCAGCCCACTGTAAGATGCTTCTTGTTGTGGTGTACATAGCAGTCCATCGTAAGATGCTTGTTGTTGTGGTGTACTTAGCAGCCCATCGTAAGATACTTGTTGTTGTGGTGTACATAGCAGCCCATTGTAAGATGCTTGTTGTTGTGGTGTACATAACAGCCCATCGTAAGATGCTTGTTGTTGTGGTGTACTTAGCAGCCCATCGTAAGATACTTGTTGTTGTGGTGTACATAGCAGCCCATTGTAAGATGCTTCTTGTTGTGGTGTACATAACAGCCCATCGTAAGATGCTTGTTGCTGTGGTGTACTTAACAGTCCATCGTAAGATGCTTCTTGTTCAGGTGTACTTAGCAGTCCATCGTAAAATGCTTCTTGTTGTGGTCTACATAGCAGTCCATCATAAGATGCTTGTTGTTGTGGTGTACTTACCAGTCCATCCTAAGATGCTTGTTGTTGTGGTGTACTTAGCAGTCCATCGTAAGATGCTTGTTGTTGTGGTGTACTTAGCAGTCCATCATAAGATGCTTGTTGTTGTGGTGTACTTAGCAGTCCATCCTAAGATGCTTGTTGTTGTTGGTTTGTACATAGCAGTCCATCGTAAGATGCTTGTTGTTGTGGTGTACTTAGCAGCCCATCGTAAGATGCTTGTTGTTGTGGTGTACATAGCAGTCCCATGTAAGATGCTTTTGTTGTGGTGTACTAGCAGTCCATCATAAGATGCTTTTGTTGTGTGTGTACTTAGCAGCCATCGTAAATGCTTGTTGTTGTGGTGTACATAGCAGTCCCATCGTAAGATGCTTGTTGTTGTGGTGTACATACAGCCCATCGTAAGATGCTTGTTGCTTGTGGTGTACTTAGCAGCTCCATCGTAGATGCTTCTTGTTCTGTGTGTTAATTAGCAGTCCCATCGTAAATGCTTTTGTTGTGGTCTACATAGCAGTCCATCGTAAGATGCTTCTTGTTGTGGTGTACATAACAGCCCATCGTAAGATGCTTGTTGCTGTGGTGTACTTAACAGTCCATCGTAAGATGCTTCTTGTTCTGGTGTAATTAGCAGTCCATCGTAAAATGCTTCTTGTTGTGGTCTACATAGCAGTCCATCGTAAGATGCTTGCTTGTTGTTGTGGTGTACATAGCAGTCCATCATAAGATGCTTGTTGTTGTGGTGTACATAGCAGTCCATCGATAAGATGCTTGTTGTTGTGGTTACTATAGCAGTCCATCATAAGATGCTTGTTGTTGTGGTCTACATAGCAGTCCATCATAAGATGCTTGTTGTTGTGGTGTACATAGCACTCCATCATAAGATGCTTGTTGTTGTGGTGTACATAGCAGCCGTCGTAAGATGCTTCTTGTTGTGGTGTACTTAGCAGTCCATCGTAAGATGCTTCTTGTTGTGGTGTACATTTGCAGCCCATCATAAGATGCTTCTTGTTGTGGTGTACATTTGCAGTCCATCGTAAGATGCTTGTTTGTTGTGGTGTACTTAGCACAGTCCATCGTAATATGCTTGTTGTTGTGGTGTATTTCGCAGTCCATCATAAGATGCTTGTTGTTGTGGTGTACTTACCAGTCCTCCTAAGATGCTTGTTGTTGTGGTGTACTTAGCAGTCCATCGTAAGATGCTTGTTGTTGTGGTGTACTTAGCAGTCCATCGTAAAGATGCTTCTTGTTGTGGTGTACTTAGCAGCCCATAGTAAATGCTTCTATGTTGTGGTGTACTTAGCAGCCCATCGTAAGATGCTTTTGTTGTGGTGTACTTTGCAGCCATCATAAGATGCTTGTTGTTGTGGTGTACTTAGCAGTCCATCATAAGATGCTTTTTTGTGGTGTACATAGCAGTCCATCATAAGATGCTTGTTGTTGTGGTGTACATAGCAGTCCATCATAAGATGCTTGTTGTTGTGGTGTACATTAGCAGTCCATCGTAAGATGCTTGTTGTTGTGGTGTACATAGCAGTCCATCGTAAGATGCTTCTTGTTGTGTGTGTACATAGCACCCATCATAAGATGCTTGTTGTTGTGGTGTACATAGCAGTCCATCGTAAGATGCTTGTTGTTGTGGTGTACATAGCAGTCCATCGTAAATGCTTGTTGTTGTGGTGTACTTAGCAGTCCATCATAAGATGCTTGTTGTTGTGGTGTACATACCAGTCCATCTAAGATGCTTGTTGTTGTGGTGTACTTAGCATCCCATCGTAAGATGCTTGTTGTTGTGGTGTACTTAGCAGTCCATCGTAAGATGCTTGTTGTTGTGGTGTACTTAGCAGTCCATCCTAAGATGCTTCTTGTGTGTGGTACATAGCAGTCCATCGTAAGATGCTTGTTGTTGTCGGTGTACATAGCAGCCATCGTAAGATGCTTGTTGTTGTGGTGTACATAGCAGCCATGTAAGATGCTTGTTGTTGTGGTGTACATAGCAGTCCATCGTAAAGATTGCTTGTTGTTGGTGTACTTAGCAGCCCATCGTAAGATGCTTGTTGTTGTGGTGTACATAGCAGCCATCGTAAGATGCTTGTTGTTGTGGTGTACATAACAGTCCATCGTAAGATGCTTGTTGCTGTGGGTGTACATTAACAGTCCATCGTAAGATGCTTCTTGTTTGGTGTAATTAGCAGTCCATCGTAAAATGCTTCTTGTTGTGGTGTACATAGCAGTCCATCATAAGATGCTTGTTGATGTGGTGTACATAGCAGTCCATCGTAAAATGCTTGTTGTTTGTGGTGTACGTAGTAGTCCAACATAAGATGCTTGTTGTTGTGGTGTACATAGCAGTCCATCATAAGATGCTTGTTGTTGTGGTGTACATAGCAGCCCATCATAAGATGCTTGTTGTTGTGGTGTACATAGCAGTCCATCATAAGATGCTTGTTGTTGTGGTGTACATAGCAGTCCATCATAAGATGCTTGTTGTTGTGGTCTACATAGCAGTCCATCATAAGATGCTTGTTGTTGTGGTCTACATAGCAGTCCATCATAAGATGCTTGTTGTTGTGGTGTACATAGCACTCCATCATAAGATGCTTGTTGTTGTGGTGTACATAGCAGCCCGTCGTAAGATGCTTCTTGTTGTGGTGTACTTAGCAGTCCATCGTAAGATGCTTCTTGTTGTGGTGTACATAGCAGCCCATCATAAGATGCTTCTTGTTGTGGTGTACATAGCAGTCCATCGTAAGATGCTTGTTGTTGTGGTGTACTTAGCAGTCCATCGTAATATGCTTGTTGTTGTGGTGTATTTCGCAGTCCATCATAAGATGCTTGTTGTTGTGGTGTACTTACCAGTCCATCCTAAGATGCTTGTTGTTGTGGTGTACTTAGCAGTCCATCGTAAGATGCTTGTTGTTGTGGTGTACTTAGCAGTCCATCGTAAGATGCTTCTTGTTGTGGTGTACTTAGCAGCCCATAGTAAGATGCTTCTAGTTGTGGTGTACTTAGCAGCCCATCGTAAGATGCTTCTTGTTGTGGTGTACTTTGCAGCCCATCATAAGATGCTTGTTGTTGTGGTGTACTTAGCAGCCCATCGTAAGATGCTTCTTGTTGTGGTGTACTTAGCAGCCCATAGTAAGATGCTTCTTGTTGTGGTGTACTCAGTAGTCCATCGTAAGTTGCTTGTTGTTGTGGTGTACTTAGCAGTCCATCGTAAGATGCTTGTTGTTGTGTACATAGCAGTCCATCGTAAGATGCTTCTTGTTGTGGTGTACTTAGCAGTCCATCAAAAGATGCTTGTTGTTGTGGTGTACATAGCAGTCCACCGTAAGATGCTTGTTGTGGTGTACATAGCAGTCCTTCGTAAGATGCTTGTTGTGGTGTACATAGCAGTCTATCATAAGATGCTTGTTGTTGTGTACATAGCAGTCAATCGTAAGATGCTTGTTGTGGTTACATAGCAGTCCATCGTAAGATGCTTGTTGTTGTGGTGTACATAGCAGTCCATTGTAAGATGCTTGTTGTGGTGTACATAGCAGTCCATCGTAAGATGCTTCTTGTTTTGGTGTACATAGCAGTCCATCGTAAGATGCTTCTTGTTGTGGTGTACTTAGCAGTCCATCGTAAGATGCTTGTTGTTGTGGTGTACTTAGCAGTCCATCGTAAGATGCTTCTGGTTGTGGTGTACTTAGCAGCCCATCATAAAATGCTTGTTGTTGTGGAGTACTTAGCAGCCCATTGTAAGATGCTTCTTGTTGTGGAGTACTTAGCAGCCCATTGTAAGATGCTTTTGTTGTGGAGTACTTAGCATCCCATTGTAAGATGCTTCTTGTTGTGGTGTACTTAGCAGCCCATCGCAAGATGCTTCCTGTTGTGGTGTACTTAGCAGTCCATCGTAAGATGCTTGTTGTTGTGGTGTACTTAGCAGTCCATCGTAAGATGCTTGTTGTTGTTGAGTACTTAGCAGTCCATCGTAAGATGCTTGTTGTTGTGGTCTACATAGCAGTCCATCGTAAGATGCTTGTTGTTGTAGTGTACATAGCAGCCCATCGGTAGATGCTTGTTGTTGTGGTGTACTTAGCAGCCCATCGGTAGATGCTTGTTGTTGTGGTGTACTTAGCAGTCCATCGTAAGATGCTTGTTGTTGTAGTGTACTTAGCAGTCCATCGTAAGATGATTCTTGTTGTGGTGTACATAGCAGCCCATCGTAAGATGCTTGTTGTTGTGGAGTACTTAGCAGCCCATTGTAAGATGCTTGTTGTTGTGGTGTACTTAGCAGCCCATTGTAAGATGCTTGTTGTTGTGGTGTACTTAGCAGCCCATTGTAAGATGCTTGTTGTTGTGGTGTACTTAGCAGCCCATTGTAAGATGCTTGTTGATGTTGTGTACATAGCAGCCCATCGTAAGATGCTTGTTGTTGTGGTGTACTTAGCAGCCCATTGTAAGATGCTTGTTGTTGTGGTGTACATAGCAGCCCATTGTAAGATGCTTGTTGATGTTGTGTACATAGCAGCCCATTGTAAGATGCTTGTTGTTGTGGTGTACTTAGCAGCCCATTGTAAGATGCTTGTTGATGTTGTGTACATAGCAGCCCATTGTAAGATGCTTGTTGTTGTGGTGTACTTAGCAGCCCATTGTAAGATGCTTGTTGTTGTGGTGTACATAGCAGCCCATCGTAAGATGCTTCTTGTTGTGGTGTACTTAGCAGCCCTTCGTAAGAAGCTTCTTGTTGTGGAGTACTTAGCAGCCCATTGTAAGATGCTTCTTGTTGTGGTGTACATAGCAGTCCATCGTAAGATGTTTGTTGTGGTGTACTTAGCAGTCCATCGTAAGATGTTTGTTGTGGTGTACTTAGCAGCCCATTGTAAGATTTTTCTTGTTGTGGTGTACATAGCAGTCCATCGTAAGATGTTTGTTGTGGTGTACTTAGCAGTCCATCGTAAGATGTTTGTTGTGGTGTACTTAGCAGCCCATTGTAAGATGCTTCTTGTTGTGGAGTATTACAAGATACAAGATACAAGATACAAGAATTTTATTTAGCCCAAAGCATCACAATGGGAAATTGTTTTGGCATTCGCATTAAAATACATATAGGCACAAGAACGCATAAACACATGTACACACATACTCTTACTCTCTCTCACTCTCTCTTTCACTCCTCTCTCACCCTCTTCCTCCCCTCATCTCTCTCCCCCTCCCTCTTTGTCAAAACAATATCAAAGATAATGACTAAATCTAAATATGTACGGTTAAAAAAGCACATCATAAGAGTCAGATGCCTTGGTCAGGACTTTTAACAATGGACAAAAAGGGCCATACTCATTGAAAAAACTTTGGTAGGTATAGAAAAAATTTGATTAAAGATGCAACGCGATATGCACATTAAAATCAAAATGAGTTAATTACAATAAAATGAGTATGTAGACTAAGAGGACAAGGTTAAACAAGAGAAGAACAAGAACAGGATTTTATTTTCCCCAACTGATTTATCACAAAGTTCAGGGACTCTGTCCGATCGATAGAGACTGAAACCCTTCATTTGAATAAGATTGTCAGGGATATCCTTATGTAGTCATGTTTCCGTAAAGCAGAGAATCGAACAGTCCCTATAGTCTCTTCTGTCTTGTACGATTGAGTGAGTTCACTGTCAATGGTAAAATCAGGATGATAGAAGGTAAAAAACAGGCCTTTGCTCACGATTCAAAGAAGTCCGAAGGGAAAGCAGATCCTCACGAGAATATCTCAGCACACATTCACACCTCTCCACAGCCAGGCACGCCAACAAAAGACACAACACAGCACAGCGAATAGCCTTGTCGCCACGATCCGGCGCCATCTTGAATTCACTTGGCTGTGGCGATTGAGTGAGTTCACTGTCAATGGTAAAATCAGGATGAGAGAAGGTAAAAACAGGCCTTTGCTCACGATTCAAAGAAGTCCGAAGGGAAAGTAGATCCTCACGAGAATATCTCAGCACACATTCACACCTCTCCACAGCCAGGCACGCCAACAAAAGACACAACACAGCACAGCGAATAGCCTAGTCGCCATGATCCGGCGCCATCTTGGATAATATCTCCATCATAAGATGCTTGTTGTTGTGGTGTACATAGCAGTCGTTCGTAAGATGCTTGTTGTTGTGGTGTACATAGCAGTCGTTCGTAAGATGCTTGTTGTTGTGGAGTACTTAGCAGCCCATCGTATAAGGCTGATCAGGAAGTATCTCTCTGTGGAAACAACTGCAAAACTCGTTTCTCTCTTCATAATGTCTCGCATTGACTATTGCAATTCACTCCTGTCTGGTCTTCCTGCCTCCACCATTCACATCCTACAGCGCATTCAAAACAATGCTGTACGCCTTGTACTCAAAAAGAAAAAAGCTGACCACATATCTCCTCTCCTGGCACAACTTCACTGGCTCCCTGTATCAAAGCGCATACAGTACAAACTAGACACCATGTGCTACAAAAGCCTCAATAACGCAGCCCCCGATTACCTGTCAAGCCTACTTGAGATCTATCTTCCCTCACGTACCCTCCGCTCTGCCTCCGATCCTCTGACTTTTCGCTTTCCACGCACTAAGCTCAATACCTATGGTCCACGAGCCTTCTCTGTTTCTGGTCCACTCTCCTGGAACAAACTTCCTCTCTCAGTCCGTCAGCAACCTACTTTTGTCTCCTTCAAGTCCGCGCTCAAAACCCACCTTTTCTCCTCTGCATAAAATCCTAACCTCACTCAACCCCCCCCCTCCCCCCTCTGCAGCCTGTCTCCGCTCGGAGGGGAATCACATGGTTATAATATATAATTGTATATGCTATGCTCTATAATTTTCCATTGCTTTTATTCTTGCTTTTATTGTTTTTATTGCTTTTATTCTTTCTCCCATTTATAGCCATGCGTGTGTGTGTGTGTGTGTGTGTGTGTGTGTGTGTGTGTGTGTGTGTGTGTGCGTGTGTGTGCGTGTGTGTGTGTGCGTGCGTGCGTGCGTGCGTGTGTGTCTGCTTCAGCGCTTAGATTTGATTTTATCAAGATTTTGCGCTATATAAATATTGTAATTATTATTATTATTGTTGTTGTGGTGTACATAGCAGTCCATCATAAGATGCTTGTTGTGGTGTACATAGCAGCCCACCGTAAGATGCTTCTTCTTGTGGTGTACTTAGCAGCCCATCGTAAGATTCTTCTTGTTGTGGAGTACTTAGCAGCCCATCGTAAGATGCTTGTTGTTGTGGAGTACTTAGCAGCCCATTGTAAGATGCTTGTTGTTGTGGTGTACTTAGCAGCCCATCGTAAGATGCTTGTTGTTGTGGAGTACTTAGCAGCCCATCGTAAGATGCTTGTTGTTGTGGAGTACTTAGCAGCCCATCGTAAGATGCTTGTTGTTGTGGTGTACTTAGCAGCCCATCGTAAGATGCTTGTTGTTGTGGTATACTTAGCAGCCCATCGTAAGATGCTTGTTGTTGTGGAGTACTTAGCAGCCCATTGTAAGATGCTTGTTGTTGTGGAGTACTTAGCAGCCCATTGTAAGATGCTTGTTGTTGTGGAATACTTAGCAGCCCATTGTAAGATGCTTGTTGTTGTGGTGTACATAGCAGCCCACCGTAAGATGCTTGTTGTTGTGGAGTACTTAGCAGCCCATTGTAAGATGCTTGTTGTTGTGGTGTACATAGCAGCCCATTGTAAGATGCTTGTTGTTGTGGTGTACATAGCAGCCCATCATAAGATTCTTCTTGTTGTGGTGTACATAGCAGCCCATTGTAAGATGCTTGTTGTTGTGGAGTACTTAGCAGTCCATCGTAAGATGCTTGTTGTTGTGGTGTACTTAGCAGTCCATCGTAAGATGCTTGTTGTTGTGGTGTACTTAGCAGTCCATCGTAAGATGCTTGTTGTTGTGGTGTACTTAGCA
>CM060314.1:155000-160000 GCA_030674185.1 Monoplex corrugatus | reverse complement strand
TCCTTTGATTTGCTGATCGAAGTGGTGACCTAGATTCAAAATGGCGTTATTTATGTCAGGAGAAAAGCGCGACTCGCTGACACCGCACAGTCATAGCTTGAAATAGATCTAGCTAGCTATATCACTGTCAAGATCAAGCATAAGAAATAAGTTTACATTTCTTACTGATTGTTTCACAACATAAAAATGAGCATTGAGTCTTTGACGGTAGTGGGAAGTGGAAGAAGGGGGTGACAGGTCTCCCACTCAGCCCATTCACTTGTATTCCCACGATCTCTAGAACTCGTTATCGGTACGCGAGCAAATAGTCAACAACAAAAATCCCCCCCCCCTCCCCCCGTGAATTGATGCAAGGGGAGGGTGGAAGTAGGACCATGTGATGTGATGTTGGCAGTCTGGAATAGTTACTAACGGAGAATGCAACGAAATGGAAGGCTCAGTGCTAGTGACAATGCCATTTGATGTCTAGGTGTGACAATGCCAATTGAGGTCTAGGTGTAAAGGAGTGGGGTAAATGTTGGGGGCGTTTGCATTATGTTACTAAAAGAAAAGGACTGCCACTGTATAGAGTGTAGGCTGTAGAGATGGAATGTAGACTGGGCATTTATCCTCAGATCCAAGAGAGGAAAGTAACTTATTTTATATAGGTGTAGGCCTAATATGTGTGTGTGTGTGTGTGTGTAAGAGAGAGAGAGAGAGAGAGATTAGATAGTTCATTGCCTGTCATGTCAGGGTTTGTATGAAATTATGAGGGAATGTTATATTTGATGTGTGTGTGTGTGTGTGAGAGAGAGAGAGAGAGAGAGAGAAGTTAGGGAATGTAAATTCTGATTTGTGTGTGTGTGTGCGCGCGTGTGTGTGTGAAGGAGAGAAATGTTTTGTGGTAATCAATTAATGTAGTACCTGTAATGTAGGATATTGCATCAAGAATGTGCATCATAACCTGATGGAGAAGAGGAAGAAAAGAATGAAAGTGGTGGTATGAAAAGTAGATAAAATGTGCAATATGTTTTTGTGAACTTTACTTATGTTGATGGTTTTGTCCACAGTATGTCTTCACTGGTGCCCTCATCAGCGATGCCCTGCTTCAATTTCCCAAGAGAGGAAAAGTTTGTTATTTTATTTAGGTGTAGGTCTAGTGTGTGTGTCTGTCTGTGTGTGTTTGTGTGTGCGTGTGTGAGTGAGTGAGAGAGACAGAGAAGTTAGGGAATGTAAATTCTGATTTATGTGAATGAATGTGTGTGTGTGTGTGTGTGTGTGTGTGTGTGTGTGTGTGTGTGTGTGTGTGTGTGTGAGTGAGAGAGACAGAGAGAGAAGTTAGGGAATGTAAATTCTGATTTATGTGAATGAATGTGTGTGTGTGTGTGTGTGTGTGTGTGTGTGCATGTGTGTGAAGTTGAGAAATGTTTTGTGATAATTAATTAATGTAGTATGTGTCATGTATGATATTGCATCAAGGGTGTGCATCATAACTTGATGGAGAAGATGAAGAAAAGAATGAAAGTGGTGGTATGAAAAGTTGATCAAATGTGCAAGATGTTTTTGTGAGCTTTGCTTAAATTGATGGTTTTGTCCACAGTATGTCTTCACTGGTGCCCTCATCAGCGATGCCCCGCTCCTCTTTCCCAAGAGAGGAAAAGTTTGTTATTTTATTAAGGTGTAAGTCTAGTGTGTGTGTCTGTGTGTGAGTGAGTGTGTGTGAGAGAGAGGGAGAGAGAGAATGTAACTGATAATTTATGCGACTATACTTTGTGTGTATGAAAGACAGATAGAGGGAATGTAACTTATGGTTTATGTCACTATATTCTGTGTGTGTGTGTATGAGAGAGAGAGAGAGAAGTTAGGGAATATAACTTATATGTGACCCAGTGTGTGTGTGTGTGTGTGTGTGTGTGGAAGTTGAGAAATATTTTTATGTGATTAATCTATATACTACCTGTCTTGTAGGATTTTGTGTCAAGGGTGGCCATCACAACCTGATTGAGAATAGGAAGAAATGAATGGAAGTGGTGGTATGAAAAGCATATAAAAATGTTCAAGATTGTTGGGTGAACTGTACTTATGGTGATGATTTTGTCCACAGTATGTCTTCACTGAAGCCGCGCTTCACCCGCCGTCCCAGTGGAGAACTGGTGTGGCAGACGGCCGTTGAAGATCCAAAAGATCTCCTGCAAACTGACAGGTCAGTGTTTTCAACAATGCACATGTAGGATTATGTTGACCTGCCAAAAGATTCTTCAAAAGAAAGTACACAATCAGATGGACATATATAGACACAGATTTGATGTATATCGATGTGAATAAACGTGCTTGTGAAGTGAAACAGTTACAGTGGATTAAAAACACCATGTGATTTAATCACCAATCAGAAATTGGTTGTACAATGCACAGTGTGCCGAGGAAAACCCAGTACATTTGCAAGGTCTGTAAGTTGAAGTGTACTTATTCAGCAGTCAGAATTTGTGTGTGGAATACACTGTCTGCAGAGCAAAACCCTATCAATTTGCAAGGTCTGCAAGTTGAAGTGTAAGGAGGGAATGTTCAGAAGGATGGATGAGGTTTATAAAACAATAAGCTGAAACAAGCAGACATATTGGAGCATGAAGGTAGCCAGCGACTGAGAGCCAAGTTGTATGTTGATGGCTGAGACTGAACTGCATGTAATTCATGTGGAAGGTACAGAGGTGTTATTGATGTTTAAATCTGAGCCTTGTGTTAAAAAAAAAAAGAAGTGCTTTATCAGGCAGACCCATGTGTGTATATTGGAAAAGCAGTGTAACCTGGAGTTTAAATGATTACTTTAAACATTGCAGAAGTCTCCCGCATGCTGATGTTTTGAGGATGGCTGAGGCTGCAGCAGCTGAAGCGCTGTAGCGCTGAAGAAGCGGGAACTTGCGAGAAAGGTGTGTATGAGTTGTTACCTTTGTGTGTGTGAGCATGTTATAATTGAACATTGTAATGTAAATGTGTGCAGCTTGACTAATTAACAGTTATTGTGTTGTGATTTATAGAGTGATGACTTATACTCAGCACTGAAAAGGGAAATAAAAAGTAAAGTCAGAAGAGACAAAGCAAATTGGCTGGCACAAGAATGCAGTAAAATCAATGAACACAACGAAAGTCTCCTGGTCTTGACAATATTCCTGGAGAGTTGTTGAAACACTCATGTGATGGTGGACTCAAAGTAATGCATCACTTATGCTGCAAGATATGGAAGACTTGTCAATGGCCTACAGACTGGAAGCTCCAAGAATTTGTCATGTTACATAAGAGTGGAAATGTCAAAGACTGCAACAATTATAGAACAATTGCACTGATCAGTCATGCCAGTAAAATACTGCTGATAATAATTTTAAACAGGTTAAAGCCAAAAGTAGAGGAAGAGCTATCCGACTGTCAGGCAGGCTATAGGAAAAACAGGGGAACAATAGATATGCTGTTTGTACTCCAGATATTGATAGAAAAGATTAGAAACACAGACCAAGAGATGTTCATCGTTTTCATTGACTACAGCAAAGCGTTTGATAGCGTGATTCACCAAAGTCTTTTCCACTTCATGATCAAAATGGGTTTTCCAAGACATCTGGTTTCCCTCATAGCTTCATTATATAATGATCAAAAAGCAACAATCAGATGGAATAATCAAAACTGCAAATTTTTTAACATCACTAAAGGGGTAAGGCAAGGTTGCATCCTGTCTCCACATCTCTTCAGCATATACACTGAACATATCATGAGAGAAGCAGACATAGAAGACATGGGAGTAAATATTGGTGGTAGAAACCTGTCAAATTTACGCTACGCAGATGACACAGGATTACTGGCAGACAACATTACAGGCTCTAGGAGGATCCTGTACAGGGTAGACCGGGTTGGAAAGGCAGCTGGGCTGGACTTAAATTCAAAGAAGACAAAGGTTATGCATGTTGCAGGCAAATATAACACTAGACAGGACCAGATCATGCTAAACCAAGTCCCTCTAGAAAATGTCAAGGACTTTAGATATTTAGGTTCAGTCAAGACACACGATGGAACATGCTCAAAAGACATAAAGATGAGAATTGGAATGGCCAAGAACAGTATGGTTCAATTGAACAATATTTGGAAAGACCACAGCATAACAGCAGACCTTAAGATAAAACTCTTAAAATGTCTTGTCTGGCCAGTGATGTTATACGGCTGCGAGGCATGGACAATGAAGAAAGAGGATGAAAGACGAGTGGAAGCAGCAGAGCTGTGGTTTTACCGAAGACTGCTGAGGGTCAAATGGACGGATAGGCGCTCAAATGAAAGCATACTGAATGAGTTGGGTACTACACGCAAGCTCCTAGTACTCATACAACGGAGGAAACTGAAATATGTTGGACACGCAATCCGTAATGAGAGAACAGACTTGATGTCCACTGTCCTCCAAGGTAAAGTGGAAGGAAAGAGAAACAGAGGACGGCCACCTGCATCACTTGCTAGAAACATCACAAACATCAGTGGCAAGAAACTCCAGGAGGTGGTCAGACTTAGCCAAGATCGAGAGTGCTGGAGGCAACTTGTGAGGACATCATGTGCAGCGGCCAACACTGTTCCCGGTGACGCCGACAGGTGAGACAGGTGAGACAGACTTGTACTAGCAATAGTAATAGTAGCAGTAGTAGTAGTAGTAGTAGTAGCACACTGAAGTAATGGTATGATGCTGTGCTGGATTCTGAAACTTTGTTCACATAATACTGAATCATATTGCAACTGTCTAGAAGTGTTTTTGATGTCAAAAAACTAAATTTAGGGTTTTTTTATTCTTTGCATGTATTGGTACCCCCCTGCGCAAACTTCAAAAACAATATAATTTACTTCTAAATTAAAACAAAAATAGTACCAAACAAGTGAACAATTTCATTCTTGCTCAAAGGTCAGTTTGTGACCATGTCAGTATCATCAGGAACTTTCAGGTCTGTCTGTTTTTCCTATGATTTTTTAAGATTTTTCTTGTTTATATGTCTGAATTGCCA
>CM060314.1:127500-147500 GCA_030674185.1 Monoplex corrugatus | reverse complement strand
GTAAACTGAGCCTAGTATTCGACAATCTGAACTGAAAGGAGTAATTTGTTCTTCTGTGTTGGTGAATCAGACCTGCATATCTGATGTTTACCGTAGTGATATGGGTCAGACGTCACACTTGTAATCAGAACTGTATATCTGATGTTTACCGTACTGATATGGGTCAGACGTCAAACTTGTATTCAGACCTGAATATCTGATGTTTACCGTACTGATATGGGTCAGACGTCACACTTGTAATCAGAACTGTATATCTGATGTTTACCGTAGTGATATGGGTCAGACGTCAAACTTGTAATCAGACCTGTATATCTGATGTTTACCGTAGTGATATGGGTCAGACGTCAAACTTGTAATCAGACCTGTATATCTGATGTTTACCGTAGTCATATGGGTAGGACGTCAAACTTGTAATCAGACCTATATATCTGATGGGTACCGTAGTGATATGGGTCTGACGTCAAACTTGTAGTCAGACCTGTATATCTGATGGGTACCGTAGTGATATGGGTCAGACGTCAAACTTGTAATCAGAACTGTATATCTGATGGGTACCGTAGTGATATGGGTCAGACGTCAAACTTGTAATCAGAACTGTATATCTGATATTTACCGTAGTGATATGGGTCAGACATCAAACTTGTAGTCAGACCTGTATATCTGATGGGTACCGTAGTGATATGGGTCTGACGTCAAACTTGTAGTCAGACCTGTATATCTGATGGGTACCGTAGTGATATGGGTCAGACGTCAAACTTGTAATCAGACCTGTATATCTGATGGGTACCGTAGTGATATGGGTCAGATGTCAAACTTGTAATCAGACCTGTATATCTGATGGGTACCGCAGTGATATGGGTCTGACGTCAAACTTGTAATCAGACCTGTATATCTGATGTTTACCGTAGTGATATGGGTCAGACGTCAAACTTGTAGTCAGACCTGTATATCTGATGGGTACCATAGTGATATGGGTCTGATGTCAAACTTGTAGTCAGACCTGTATATCTGATTGATTGATTTGATTGATTGATTGATTTGGTTGTTTTTACGTCGACACCCACCTCAGGTGATATGGCCGACGGGGATAACCATCCCAGGAAAGTGGGAGAAGAGGGGACTTATCTAATACTACACTGACACCACCAGAACAACAATGATGTTAAGATGGGACAGTCAGAAGGCCAGTTTTAATGTAGCGCGCCCCGGGATTCGAACCCACAACCATTAGCATGTGAATCCGACGCTCAAACCAAGTGAGCTACTGGGACCCGCTTGTATATCTGATGGGTACCGTAGTGATATGGGTCAGACGTCAAACTTGTAGTCAGAACTGTATATCTGATGTTTACCGTAGTGATATGGGTCAGACGTCAAACTTCCAATCAGACGGTCTGAGGTTCGATCCTGCCGAGTCACCACTGGCCTGGTGGGTAGAAGATGGAGATTTTTCCCATCTTTCATCTTTACACATATGCAGACCTGCTAGCACCTACGCCTCCTCCGTGTGTATTCGCACCAAGAGCATCAAGTATGCACGTTAAAGATTCGACATGTAATGCCAGTGCTTGGTAGTATACGAAAACATGAAAATACTCAGCATGCACGCCCACAGAAGACAAAAGATGGTCACGGTGCAGTAACTTGCCACCTGTACAGTCTGGGTGAAACAACGTGGAAACATACTTCTGAGTAATGTCTTACTCATGTAGACGCTCACACGTGAAGCGAGGCAGCAAGAGCACTGCACCGGGCTCAGGAGGCCAGACAGCCAGACGGCATCATTCCAAAGTGTATCTACCAGTTGTAGGTCTCTCTGTTAACCGTCTGAGAAAATTCGGAACTCAAATTTCAATCAGCTAAAGTTGAAAGTTCATGAAGTTCACACTGCTTATAGCCCAGCCGACTAGTAGAACCATATCAGGGCTAACACCACGTCAAAAACAAGCCAGTTAAGATAAAAGACAACAGTTAAAAACCATGCTCTCTGTTAACCTTGCAATTCTAAAATGCAATTAAATAAAAACAGCCGTAAAATCATATCAGTTGAAATATATTGATCTCTTGTAAAACCTGAAAAATTGCATCAGGAGGGTCTTGGGAGAGGTTCTTTAAGGAGTCGGCCGTGTAGCGTTTTTGTAGCTAAAGTTGAAACAATCATTGTCATAGTATCTTTTAATTGTAATAGTGGTACCAACAGCAATAGTATCTGTACATGTAATTATCTCATAGGGGCAGTTGTGATGGCAATATTTGTGAGCTGTCAATGCATACAAAATCTGATGAAAATGTCCGCCAATGTTCAAGTAAATGGACATCAGACGCACGTGAACAAAGAATGTGAAAAGACACAATGATTCGGTGAACTGTCATACATCAAAGACGACAAGATGGTGAAGCCATTCAATGATAATGATTTTTATGCACAAGTTGATAAAAACAAAACCAATACTCATCTGTATTACACGCAATTGTTAAAGAAAATATCAGTGCAGCTGAGAAGCTAACACAACACTGCTATTGAGTACCACCACTTATCAATTAAAAAGTGTCGTATTTACGTCTGTGAAAATAAATACTAACATACCAAAAAGGAAAATTGTTCTGACAATTTTGGGCAATGATTCTGTCTCTGTGACCTGATTGTGGGCCATATCACTCTATCGTGTGTACAGGCTGGTGCGTGCACATTTTGTTTTTTTTTGTTTTTTTTTGTTTTTGTGTGTGTGTCGTGTGCATGGAGTGATGTATGCATGAGTTTTTTGTGTAGCGTGCGAAAGGGAATTTTGTGTGCATGTGGATGTAGTTACACTTCGCCTAAAACAGTCTGAGAGAAACGTTGGAGCTCAACAAGAAGAAGAAGAGGAAGAAACGAAAAAGGAGAAGGAAAAGAAAAAGAAACAAAAAGGAGAGCAAGAAGAAGGCGAAGAAGAAGAAGAAAAAAAAAGTAGAAAAGAAAAAGAAAAAAGAAAGGAGTAGAAAAAGGAGAAGAAGAAGAAGGAGAAGAGGAAGGAGAAGAAGAAGATGAAAAAGAAGGAGAAGAAGAAGAAGAGAAAGAAAGTGAATTAGAAGAAGAAAAAGAAGAAAAAAAAAGAAGAAAAATAAAAAAGAAGGCGAAAAAGAAGGATAAGGAGAAGAAGGAGAGGAGGAAGAAGGAGAGGAGGAAGAAGGAGATGAAGAAGAAGGAGATGAAGAAGGAGGAGATGAAGAAGAAGGAGATGAAGAAGGAGATGAAGAAGAAGGAGAAGGAAAAGAAAGAGGAGCAGGAGACGAAGAAGGAGGAGAGAAAGAGTTAATATGAAGGTGCGTGAATATGAATGTTGAATGTGAATGTTGTATGTGTGTTGTTTGAAAGCTGTTAGTAAAAAAAATGTATAAATTATCATTGTGATCTGTTTAGTGCCATTGGTTGAAAGGAGAGCGTGCAGTTGCGTGACGGACGAGTGCTGTATATATGTTCTGATTGCATGAGCATGTGTACAAAAGCATGACACACTCAGACTGTTTAAACAAAGTTTAAGTCCGTTTAAACATAAAGCATTACTAAAGTGAAAACAAAAATTAAATTTGGAAATTGGAAGTTGCGAATTTTGATGCACATTGTTAGATACAATGACTCCCCACACTGCAGTGAAAATGATCTCTGCCCCAAGTATTGATTGAACACAGTTTGAACTTTCCTGTTAATGACCGCTACCCCAAGTAATGACTGAACACAGTTTGAACTTTCCTGTTAATGACCGCTACCCCAAGTAATGACTGAACACAGTTTGAACTTTCCTGTTAATGACCGCTACCCCAAGTATTGATTGAACACAGTTTGAACTTTCCTGTTAATGACCGCTACCACAAGTAATGATTGAACACAGTTTGAACTTTCCTGTTAATGACCGCTACCCCAAGTAATGACTGAACACAGTTTGAACTTTCCTGTTAATGACTGCTACCCCAAGTAATGACTGAACACAGTTTGAACTTTCCTGTTAATGACTGCTACCCCAAGTATTGATTGAACACAGTTTGAACTTTCCTGTTAATGACTGCTACCCCAAGTAATGACTGAACACAGTTTGAACTTTCCTGTTAATGACCGCTACCCCAAGTAATGACTGAACACAGTTTGAACTTTCCTGTTAATGACCGCTACCCCAAGTATTGATTGAACACAGTTTGAACTTTCCTGTTAATGACCGCTACCCCAAGTAATGACTGAACACAGTTTGAACTTTCCTGTTAATGACCGCTACCCCAAGTAATGACTGAACACAGTTTGAACTTTCCTGTTAATGACCGCTACCCCAAGTAATGACTGAACACAGTTTGAACTTTCCTGTTAATAACCGCTACCCCAAGTAATGACTGAATACAGTTTGAACTTTCCTGTTAATGATCGCTACTCCAAGTTATGACTGAACACAGTTTGAACTTTCCTGTTAATGACCGCTACCCCAAGTAATGACTGAATACAGTTTGAACTTTCCTGTTAATGACCGCTACCCCAAGTAATGACTGAACACAGTTTGAACTTTCCTGTTGGCGATTGCTGTCCATAGTGGTGAACGAACAGAGATGGTATTTTCTGTTAACGACCACTACCCACAGTTGCAAACGAACACAATCATGGACTACATGCAGGCCCTGCCTACAAACAGACATAGATATTCCAGTCAATGGAAAAATATGATAGTGAGAGAGGTAAGGCTGATGTAAATGGATTGTGTTTAGTGCAACGAATCCAGTCTGACTTTAGCAAAGGAAGAAATTTTTTTTTTAATCTAACAGCCAAGGGGCTGAAGGGAAAACTGGAGTACCAGGAGAGAAAACCCTTAGTCAGACGTGGCTGGACCTGACTTATAAAGAAGGAATTGAAACAGATGTGTGCAGCTGCACTGCTTCAGTCTTATCTCCATTCACTTGTAGCTTATTCTGTATCATCCAGTCCTGGATCTTAACATAACAGCCATGGGCTTCCCCCCGTGGGGATGTTGGGGGGGGGGGGCGGGGGGCGGGGGGCTCTTTCAGTATAAATAGTATCCCCACCTTCTGGAAATTCTGTGGTAGAAATTTCCTCTTTTCTGTCACTCTCTTTGTTTCTTTCTTCCTCCTTTGCTTTCAGGCATTTCTTCCTTTCATTTTCGGCGTTGGTGGTCCATTCACCTGTATGTGTTCGATAAAGTCTTTCGTACTTTTTCCTAGGATTGATAATTGGGTACATGTCTGAATTTTTGGCTCAAGGGAGGTGAAATATGCGGAAGCAATTTTAGGTAACTTAGGTCCGGTTTTATATATGTTTTGTTGTCATTAGGTATGCTTAAATTTGTATTCAGGTATTTTTTTGAATCCCCTGTGCAATAAACTGGACGGAGTGGTCAAGTCCAGGGACATCTCCTCACATTATGTGCACGAATGCCTTGATATGGTTACTTAATGTTCTTTTTTTTTTTCCTGTTGAAGTTTTGTATGTTTTGAAGTGGTTATAGTCCTGATATGGCTCTACACAATCGGCTGGGCTTTAAGCAACAATAACAACAACAACAAATCATGGTCTTCAGAGAAAAGGGTTGAAAAATTATCAGAAGATGCACTGATCAGCATAGAAATAATATTTGATGTTGTGCTGACTGACGACATTGGCAGTTGGTGAGGTGTAGAGTATGAAGAGGACTGGTCCAATACAGAGCGTTGTGGGGGGGGGGGGGGGGGGGGGACTCCCATGTGCAAGTTCAACCCTCTGTGATTTGGGCTATATTACCACGACTGACTGAATGTTTGGACAGATATGACGCCATGAGATAAACCATCAAAGACCACTACCTTGGATTCCCAATGTGTGCTCCAGTCGAAGGAGGAGGATAGGGTGTGAAAAGCAATAGAAAAATCTAAAAGAATAAGAATTGAAATTCAGCCATACTCAGCTGAAAGTAACAGATCATTCATAACGTGAGAGCAGTTTCGGTGCGGTGGTAGGGACAATAAGCTGACCGAAAAGGATGGCAAAGATTGTTGGCTGAGAGATGATTATCAAACTGTTTCAAAACCACTTTCTAAAGGAACTTGGAAAGGAGCGGCAACTTAGATACAGGACAAGAGCTTTTAAAATCTTAAAATCAAGATGATTCTTTTTCAGAAGTGGTTGAACAATGGCTGTTTTGAGAGAAGATGGGACAGATCAAGTGAGATGAGAGGTGTTGATGATATGCGTTATAAACAGAAGCTCAAGAAGCATTCGTGGAGACAGAGAAGGAAGTATGGAATTAGAATCTCAGAAACTACTTGAAATTCAGTGAGTGTGAGGCCTATGAATGGAGGATTAGGATGATGTGGGAGAAAAGAGGCTTTGCCTAGCGTGGCTTGAAGATCGTTAATTTTGGAAGAGAAAGAAGTTGAAAACTCTCTAGGAAATCTGGAGCACTGATGTAGAAGGAAATGGAGACGATTTAGTAATACCCAAAAGATTAGACATCACAGAGAACAGACGTTATGTAGTCGTAGATTCAAGGAACTGGGTAGAATAGTTGGAAGTTTTAGTTTTCGAGATCAGTTTTGTAACTGTTTTCACATGCTTTTAAACAATTTGTGAATGAACTACAAGTTAAGAAGACCGCTACTGACGTTCGCTCATCTATGAGTAGTTAGGCTACTCTTATTTTATTTGCATACCAGGGCACAGACGGACAGCCAGGCAGAACACGAATGCTTGGAGGTGTATGCTCATCTAGAAGCTGGTGCAAGACTGAGCTGTAGTGACAAGCGTGACTGGAGGAATTTGAATGAAAGACGTTTCACAGTTTCAGATGAGACGGGTAACTGCTCACTTCAGGCTTACCGGTTTAGACAGAGTGAAAGAAATACGGCAGAATGGTCTTAATGAAGTTGACCTCAGACTGAGACCAATATAACAAGAATCAGGCGATCGATTTTATGGCCTTCAGTGGGTGTAGGCTTGGTCACAAGATGATAGAGAAAATGGTTATACGGAGACAGACACAAGTGCTTGGCTTCACAGTCACCTTGATCATCAGAGTGTACATTGACATCGCTGAGAATGACAAATTTTCCTAATCTCATAGAAAACAGAGGCTCAATTTTCATTATGAAACATGGAAAGAGTGGATTTGTTCGCACTGCTGGAAGGAGGACGGTAAATACAAGGGAAATTACAGTTTTATTTAACATATGAAGAACGACTTCGGTGGTTTCAAATGACACAATAGAAAAGGAAAGGAGTGGATGAAGGAAAAACGCAATCCAAGTAATCTTTGTTCACAACAGCAATCTGGCCACCACGAGAAGCAACCACTCGTGAATGTGGAGATAAAAAAATGGTGAAAAATGGGGATGAAGATGGGACTGCACTTAGTCCTCTTGACCTTTCCGATACAGGTAACCTTACCAGGGGCATCAATTGAATTAAACCCAAAGAATGTCCAGGTCACGTCAAAGTTTCAGATCAGTAGCGCCTGCTGGCATCGCTCAAGAGATCAATGGGACACCAATCCTCTCTATCACGATAAAATGGCGGTCCCATGGAGAGATGGGTGTCGGAGTAGCAGTGCAAAACATGCAATAGCGGAAACGTGAATACCAGTGTGCTTGATCGAAAATATCCATGCAGTTGGATTCTTTTTTTAACCGAATCCAAATGCTTAACTGCTATCAGAATCCCTGGCACTCTTCCTACAGCAGATCCCCCACTCATGACAAATATTTTATGCTTTATGGGATCCGATGAAGAAGACAAATCCACTACGGAGCTTCAGGAACTCATTTCTGAACCTCTGCCCTGTCAAGCAGTACAAGTAAAAGTTCGATGAGGAATTTAGATAAAAGATGCAGAGAACCATGTACTGCAAAAAATAGCTGAAAGCCATTTGTTGACTGTCCTTCACTTCCAGGCTGCCAAAAGCTGGATTGGCAATGATGTTTTGGATGGCAATTGGGAGGGTGAAGACAATGAAAGACATGGACACAACCACAGCTGTGAGAGTGATGGAGTTCACTTTTCTCTCTCTCTCATTCTGTTGTTTATCCGTGGTAGCAAACTGGTCACCAGCTTCCTTCACTGACGTTCTTAACTTTGCCACAAGCACGATATTACTGATCATCAGACAGAAGAAAGGCAGGATACAATACACAAAAATGTCAATGTTTGTCCATACCTCAGCTAGAAATGGCCGGTATTGTTGTTTAGGTAAACACTTTCCATCTGAAACTTCCATCCCATAAAGTAAATGAATTCTAACCAGACTAGACACAATAAAGATGGTCAAGATGATGATCCTGGACATTTTTGCAGTAAACAAAACATTCACACGATGTGGCCATATCACAGACATGGCCCTGTGTGTCACCATTAATACTACAAGAAAAGTAGAACAGCCTGAAGCCGTGCTTTGGAGAAAGAAATCCGTCTTACATACAAAGTCATGAATCGCATACACCTCGACCTTTGTCACGGTGGTGAGCCAGAGCGGAAGATGTCCTGTGATGTTGACAGTGAGATCAGTCACAGCCAGACACAGGAAATAACGGTCCAAGGCAGAACGGTTGTCATGAAACCGACGAACGATGACGATAGTCATGATGTTGCCGAACACACCCAGGATAAAAGCGATGGGCAGATAGATGGTCCCCATCCATGCTGCCAGCAGAACTAAAGGCAACGAGTTAAAGTCAGTGATGTCTGCTGATGTGGTAGAATCACCCATGTTGATACTGGCCACAGTGTTCATTAGCTGTGTGACATTTTCCTTATCCATGGTCATGAACGATGCAAACCAGTTAAGTCTTTATGAAGTTTTTAGTTGGGGAAACTTAGGAAATGATGAATTGGTTCTCTTCAGATGTGAAGCAGGTCTGTGTCAAACAAATCACTGTTGTCTGTGTTTCAGGGTTAAGTGACTGTAATTCTAACCAAAACAAAAAGAGCAAAGCATACATGTATATGCATGTAACTTCTGACAAACATGAGGACAACACGTGAAAAACATTTAACCCAACCCAACCACCAGAGCTTACTACTCCTAGGACCACTGCTTATTACATAGAACACAAGACCAATACCATGTTGATTCCCTCTGAAGCATGACCCCAGCGTCCCGTTCCTGCTGAACGTGCATGGATGAAGACCCAAGATTGCCGGCGATATCAGCACCATTACTTACAGCAACCTCAGGTGCCCCACAAACCCATTGTTACAAACTATATCAAGGGTGGAGAAGGGACATAGTCTTTGTCTTGGCAGTATGAATTCTCTGACGACAAATAAGGAAAGTGTTTTGGTTTTCTTCATGTGGACTTTTCCAGTCTTTTCGATAGTTCTGGAATCTTCGAGTCTTCTCTAGAGAATATTTCGTGTTTCGAAATGAAGTAAATAATGTTCATTGTTTCTGTGCCAAAATGAAATAGATAATGTCTGTTTGTAGGTACTAAAGTGTTGTCACATTTAGAGACAACGCAATTTTTAGTATTGAGAATGTTCCAGTCAACGATTTGTGTTTAGCTTGCAGACGTGGTCGTATGGCTTGAGGCCTAGTTTCCAGAGATTATCCATGTTAATGAGACAGCATTTTATATACAGCATGCAGAATTGTAAAGACAGTATTGTTGAAGTGTTTGGGAATACTATGTATTACTGAAGCGTTTGAGAACACTCCGCATTATTCAAGTATTTGAGCATAAACTGTTATGTCAAAGTGTTTGAGAAAACTACATTTAAAAAAAAAAAAATTAGAATAGGCTTATAATTTTAAAAATTCAGAAATCTACGAATCATGAAAACATTCAAGAATACACTGTAATGTTAAAATGTTTGACAACACTATGTATTGTCACAATGTTAGAGAACAAATTGCATTATCCACGTGTCTAAGCACAGAGTGTATTGTCAAAGGGTTTGAAAACGAACTGTATTATTTAAGTGTTTGAGAACACTACGTATCATTAGAGTGTCTGAGAGAACACTACGTATCATTAAAGTGTCTGAGAGAACACTACGTATCATTAGAGTGTCTGAGAGAACACTACGTATCATTAGAGTGTCTGAGAGAACACTACGTATCATTAGAGTGTCTGAGAGAATACTACGTATCATTAGAGTGTCTGAGAGAACACTACGTATCATTAGAGTGGCTGAGAACAGTATGCATTGTTTTTGCTGGAGATAGCTGTTGCTTCTGTTAATGAATACCTTTTCTTAATGACTACTTAGCTGAACCTGTCTCTCAGTGATAAAAAAACCACTTACTTTTCTTTTCACTTCTTCACATAATTAGGGTCTTTTTTCCTTCTTTTTTCTATTTCATTTTTTGTTGTACACAACTGCAAACACACTGAAGATTTATACAGCAAACACTATACATGTACACGCATTGCACAAGCACTATCCTGTTCAAAGCAACATATTGGAAGCGTGCATAAGAAACAACGTACAAATATGGAGCAACTACAAGCGGCGTATCAAAAATATGTCTCGGAAGCAATGAACATACATTAATTTAATTTAAGATACTCAAAACAACATGAGAAAAACGTGCCCCCCCCCCCCCCCCCCAAAAAAAAAATAAAAGAAAAAAAATAAAAAGAGAAAAACATTAAACAACTCAAAAGAACAGATTCAAACCGTTCATGTCTCAGCGCACGTGAAATAGGATTCGATCTAATACTTATCCCCCTTTTTCAGTCTAAACAGTTGGTTCATAGCTGTCTGGTTAGCTGCCTGTACAGCATACAACACTTTCCAGTCCAGCTTTTGTTCTCTCTACTGATGCGTGCACATGTGTGTATGCGTGGACTGTGTGCACACTTGGATGTTTGTGTATAGGTGCGTTTTTTTTACGCGCTTGTGTGTGTGGACACCTTCGCAAAGCCATGTTTTAGATTCTTCTTGCCGTGTTGAGTGTGATTCACAGGTATTTGTAGGTTTTGTGTTGTACCTGTTTTAAACTAAGTTCAGCTCTAGAGGCTTGTATCAGTGACAGCTATACTGATGGTTGGTCAGTGGAGAGTTGGCACTTTTGGTGTATTGAGGAGCCACCAAGGATCTCATTTGTGTCAGGTAATCTGACAAAAGAAAAAGGTCTGTGGCTGTGGCAAGTCGTAAAAACCCAACTTTTTTTTTATCAATCTTTGCCACAAACTAGAAGCCCACCTAATATGAGGAACAGAAGACAAAAGCTACTCGCCAAGTATAATAGAAGCTTAGTACATGATCGTCAATGCATTCTCAAACGTACAGACCCGAACTGCTGTACATGAAACGTTTGGATCAGCCCACTGATCTTCCATGCGAAGATTTCCTCATCTCATCCACCTTAGGTCCCAAGTTACACTTTATCACAAAGGCCAAAAGAACATTGTAAACCTCACAAAAGAACACAGTTCAAAATATAACATACTGAACAAACTTTAACACTAATAAACTTTAATAGTGAGTATTTACATCATTCCAGTCTGGAATCTTAGAGAAGAAATGCTGCTCAGACAAGAATGTACCAAACAAATTTTAATACGTGAATAGAGTGTGTCTGCATTGTTTCTTTCTAAAATCCTACAGAAGTATACAAGTAAGAAAATATAACATACTGAAGTAACTTTAACATGTGGAAAATGTCTGTATTTACACATTTTCATTCTGAAGTACGGCAAATAGTTTAGAGACTCTATGCCTTTTGAAACTTCCCTTAAGCTCACACTTTAAGTTTTTTTTTTTCTCTCCACTTGCACTGGCAAGTGTGTTGAATATTTGATGTTGATGGTCTGCAGATAGACGGGAATACTGGAGGAGTTATGCTATAGACGCGGAGTGTATATGACACTCCATCTGTAATGTGCTGTTGTGGTCTTCTTCAAGCTCTGAAGCCTGAGCATCTGGTGTTTAGACTGGAAGGGCTGGCTGGCTGACTGGCTGACTGGCTGACTGGCATCCTGGTCAGGTGGCCTGACCACTTGACCCACTGTTCTTTGATGTAATGGTTGAGAGATGTTGTACCAACCATTGTTCGGATCTCTTTGTTTCTTATCATCATCATCATCATCAGGTGCCCTGCCGCATGGCGTTGGCGACCATGGACTTCCAACCATCTCTATCTCTCGTTGCCCCCAGCATCTCCCCCACCCTCTTCATCCCCAGCCACTCTGCAAGTCCGTCCAGCATTCTCTCCCTGGGTCTACCTGGTGCTCTCTTTCCCTCCAGCTTTCCTATTGTGATCAGGTGCTCCAAATCCCCCTTCCTCATAAAATGGCCTATAAATGTTGCTTGTCTTTTCCTAATCTTCCTTATGAGTGATCTACGTGTGTCTCCCTCCATCAAGACTGTCTCGTTTGTTTTCTTTGCTGTCCATGGAACTCTCAACATTCTTCTGAGAAACCACATCTCGGCTGCCTCGATCCGGCTCTGGATTTGCTTGCTGACTGTCCATGCCTGGCATCAGTACAACAGTATTGGTTCTATATAACATTCAAGGACTCTCTTTCTGATGTTAATTGATAGGCATTTGTTGGTAAGAATGCTTGTCATCTTCTTGAATGCTGTTTTGGCTTGGCCGATTCTGTCAGCTATTTCCGATGTGCATCTGCCGTCTGATGAAATGACCGTTCCCAGGTATTTGAACTTATTAACCTGTGTCAAGGTTGTGCCATTTGCTGTTATTTTGCAGGAGGGGATTTCATGTTTTTTACTGATCACCATGACTTCAGTCTTCCTGCTGTTTAGTTCCAACCGCTTACCTTTGCTTTGCTTTGTTTCTTATCATGTCTGTCTTAATCTCGCCTGTGTTTGGAGACATATCATCTCACAGCCCTCTGAAAGCCTGAAAACTTACAAATACACTGGCAGCACTCTCCCTTTCTGACATCATCAGTTTTGAGGTCTCTTGTCCAGATTAAGTCACTGTTAGGAAAAGTAACTAAACTATGTGTTCTACAATGTAGGCGTTTACAAACTATGTGTTCTACAATGTAGGCGTTTACAAACGATGTGTTCTACAATGTAGGTGTTTACAAACTATCTGTTCTACAATGTAGGTGTTTACAAACTATCTGTTCTACAATGTAGGTGTTTACAAACTATGTGTTCTACAATGTAGGCGTTTACAAACTATGTGTTCTACGATGTAGGTGTTTACAAACTATGTGCTCTACGATGTAGGCGTTTACAAACTATGTGTTCTATGATGTAGGTGTTTACAAACTATGTGTTCTACAATATAGGTGTTTACAAACTATGTGTTCTACGATGTAGGTGTTTACAAACTATGTGTTCTACGATGTAGGCGTTTACAAACTATGTGTTCTACAATGTAGGTGTTTACAAACTATGTGTTCTACGATGTAGGCGTTTACAATCTGTGTTCTACGATGTAGGTGTTTACAAACTATGTGTTCTACGATGTAGGTGTTTACAAACTATGTGTTCTACAATGTAGGCGTTTACAAACTATGTGTTCTACGATGTAGGCGTTTACAAACTATGTGTTCTATGATGAAGGTGTTTACAAACTATGTGTTCTACGATGTAGGTGTTTACAAACTATGTGTTCTACAATGTAGGTGTTTACAAACTATGTGTTCTACGATGTAGGCGTTTACAAACTATGTGTTCTACGATGTAGGTGTTTACAAACTATGTGTTCTACAATGTAGGCGTTTACAAACTATCTGTTCTACAATGTAGGTGTTTACAAACTATCTGTTCTACAATGTAGGTGTTTACAAACTATGTGTTCTACGATGTAGGTGTTTACAAACTATGTGTTCTACGATGTAGGTGTTTACAAACTATGTGTTCTACGATGTAGGTGTTTACAAACTATGTGTTCTACGATGTAGGTGTTTACAAACTATGTGTTCTACGATGTAGGTGTTTACAAACTGTGTTCTATGATGTAGGGGTTTACAAACTATGTGTTCTACGATGTAGGTGTTTAGAAACTATGTGTTCTATGATGTAGGTATTTACAAACTATGTGTTCTATGATGTAGGTGTTTACAAACTATGTGTTCTACAATGTAGGTGTTTACAAACTATCTGTTCTACGATGTAGGTGTTTACAAACTATGTGTTCTACAATGTAGGTGTTTACAAACTATGTGTTCTACGATGCAGGTGTTTACAAACTATGTGTTCTATGATGTAGGTGATTACAAACTATGTGTTCTACGATGCAGGTGTTTACAATCTATGTGTTCTACAATGTAGGTGTTTACAAACTATCAGTTCTACGATGTAGGTGTTTACAAACTATGTGTTCTACGATGTAGGTGTTTACAAAGCAGCAACATTAAAGACAACTCACACTGTCGTTTGATTGATACTAATTATCGATTTGCCCATCAGTTTATGGCAGATTTATAGCTACTTTCTTTTTGGTATGGCCGTTTATGAAAGCTAGTCGATGGCATGGAGGTCATGAACTTACATGTATTTACAAAAAGGCTTTCAGGATCTGAAGACTTTAGTTTGTCTAAGGTGTAAGCCATTTCTTGTAGTAGATACACATATTAGCACGTCAGTACATTCATAGTATGAGTGGGGCATCAACAGACACTCCATCTTCTTTATGACTGTGTCTTCTTGTGTTTCCACGTGCCTTTGATAACTAGATAAGATGACAGAGCACAGCTCTCACACGTTGTCAAGACTACAAAGCTGTCAGGCCCGTCAAGCCAAAGCACACTACACTATATGTCAAGCTGGTTCACAGTGGGACTTGGAACAGCAGAAATTTCGTCTCCTGCGATGGACTGATGGTCTAACCAGCTGCCAAACGAGAAGAACCCTCATTACTATGTATGAAGTAACATGAATAGAGACCAGTATTGCTTGAGATGCTGCTGCCTCCCGTCATCCCAATATCCTGCAGACTGGACCAGGTGATATCTTTTTAGATGACAACGCCAGGCCACACTATGCCAGGGTGGTGAATGTCTGTCTGTAGAATTAAGAGTAAATTGGATGCCAATTCATCATCATCATCATGTGCCCTGCAGCATGGCGTTGTCGATCATGGCCCTCCAAATGCATCTATCCCTTGTCGCTGCAAGCACAACTTCCACCCTCTCTGTCCTCAGCCACCCTGCAAGTCCGTCCAATATTTTCTCCCTGGGTCTACCTGGTGCTCTCTTTCCCTCCAGCTTTCCTGTTGTGACCAGGTGCTCTAATTCCCCTGTCCTCATAAAATGGCTTGTAAATGTTGCCTTCTTTTCCTAATCTTCCTTATCAATTATAGTCTGCAAAAGAATCCAGACGTCATCCCTATGAAACATTGGGGGCGAGTTTGAGCACCGCAGCAGAGCGAATTACTTTCCTTGTACCATTCGACTTCAGATGCTGGACTGGCCTCAAAAAACAACAACAACAACAACAAAAAAAGCAGAATACCACACTCATCATGTAAAACAGTGTTGCCTTCATTGTCTTTCAAGAAAAGTTGGCCATTGTTGATAGTTAAAACCATGCTCTGCAGTTTTATAATGTCGATATAATGATTACTATATCATGGAATCTGTATCGTGGCACCTAATGCAGTGTCAGTCATGAAATCAAGATTCAATGATCGTGGAACTGAGTATGAACTGAAAAGGAACTTTTCCAATTGTACTGATCTTTTTCTCGGCTTGCATGTATGCAGAATTTTAGCATCCCTTAACTTTTTTGTATAAAGAACAAAAATTTACCACAAAGAAACTAAGAAAATTAAAATCTTAGTTGATTTTTTTTAAAATTAGGAATTGATTTTTATCTTTGTTACATATACACGGCATATATACCTTGCACATACACACCCAAATCGATGGAAGTATTACTGTATACTCTGTCCTCAATGCATCAAATAACCAGGAGACCTAAGCACACATTTGCACAGGGAGGTAGTTACAGTGACGGGACTCTTGACAGAGGATTTCCCCCTTTTTTGTACTTTTTCCCTGCACTGCCTCTGTGTCACTACTCCCACGCTGTTCATTTTGACTCTGAAAGACAGTTTCATTTCTTTTCACTTTATTTCTCTAAAACATCTCCAACTTCGTCGAAACTGAAGTCAATATGAGAACACGAAGGGCCACAGAATCTGAGACATTTTTGATAATACTAAAATGATGCGTGACAACGGGAATAACGCGGTGGAATTCCATTTTGAATTAAGACTTCCTGACAGGACTGTTCTCTACGTTTCCTTTTGTTATACGTCCTGGCATCAACCAGGCTAGAGAGACACGGACACCTGCGGGCATTGGTCAGAAAATTTGAACAACATCATCAAGGGAACAACAGTAAAGTGGATGAGACTTGGACTGTGCTGTCCCAATATTTCCACAGCTGGACTACAGATAGTTGGGTTCGAAAATTGCTGATTGGGAGCCAAAAATGCCACAATGAATTATTTTTTGTTTCGAGAAAAATAATTGCAGGTGGTAGTTCTCAGTCCTTGTATAGGACCTTTCTTGCTCTCCCCCATTATTTTTATAGAAGGTACCATTGAACTCCCTGAGATCGTTCTGACAGTCTTTAACCAGTCATTGACGTGTGGACTGGTAGAGCACTCTGTATGAGTGGCATAGGAATTTTCTGTCTTCCACGCACTATTCTTTCAACAGTATCCGCCTCCAAAGGTTTGTATCATTTATGTTGTTATAGGGCTGATGCTTAGTTCTGTCTAACAGGTCCCTTTTGTTCCTTGTTTGTCTGGGTTCTTTCTTTGTTGGTTTGTTTATTTCGTTGTTTGTTTTTGTTTGTTCTTACCATCGCAAAAAAACGTAACAGCCCTGCTGTTCCTTTGGATCTGTCAGCGAGGTGGAGAGGGGGGACAAGTTGCATGGGCAACAGCCTGTCTTCCATACTACACTGCCCAGGCTTACATCCGTCCATTCGTCCACAAACACTCTGCACCTACGACCTGGAGAGGACACTCCAGCCTCGCTACTAACACTAGTGTCGGCACAACACGGGAAGCAACAGATACCGGTGATAAGTCATTGCTCAACTGGCGTAGAGCTGACGCCAGGGGTTGCTTTTGACGGTGGGAGAGACCTTCGTGTCTTACTGGACAGCTACCGCCCACCTAAGCTGGGCAGCCCCCAGCCAGTTAGGTGCTGTCCCGCCACGACCTGCCTTCTTCATTGGGTACATGAAGATTAGGAGAAAATCTGACAAGCAGATCGTTAATTACCGCACCAAACAAAAAGAAAAATTCAAATTCAAGAAACGGATCAGGAAAAGGATCAGCAGTGAAACTGGGCTGTTGGAATGTCCGAACAATGATGCCTGGGCTCTCCCAAGATCTGCAAGACATCAGCGACGCCAGAAAAACCGCCGTCATAAGCAGCGAACTAAAGAGGCTCAATGTGGACATTGCCACTCTGCAGGAAACACGGCTGGCTGACTCAGGAACACTAAAGAAAGGGACTACACCTTCTTCTGGCAAGGAAAGAGTTCTGATGCCCCAAGAGAGCACGGAGTAGGCTTTGCAGTAAGGAACAGTCTGCTGAACATGATTGAACCAGGCAGCGGCGGTTCAGAACGACTCTTGACTCTCCGCCTCAACACCACCGAAGGCTATGTCACTCTCATCAGCGTTTATGCCCCAACTCTGTCCGCCTCTCCAGACACCAAGGATGAGTTCTACGAAAATCTTGCATCAACCATAAGGAACATCCCCAGGACAGAACAACTTGTTCTCCTGGGCGACTTCAACGCCAGAGTGGGTGCAGACAATGACTCATGGCCCTTCTGCCTCGGTTCCTTTGGAGTGGGGAAAATGAATGAGAATGGACAGCGACTGCTTGAGTTTTGCGCCTGCCATGAACTGTGCATCGCCAACTCCTTCTTCAAGACGAAGCCTCAGCACAAAGTCTCCTGGAGGCATCCCCGCTCAAAACATTGGCACCAACTGGATTTGATCCTAGTAAGACGTGCCGCTATCAAAAACGTTCTCCACACTCGCTCTTATCACAGCGCAGACTGCGACACAGACCACTCTCTGGTATGTTGCAAGATCAGGCTACAACCAAAGAAGTTCCACTGCTCAAAGAAACAAGGGAACCCTCGCATTGACGTCAGCAAGATGTCTCAGCCAGATCTTGTAGAACAGTTCGCAGAGGCCTTTCAGAGAGAATACGATGCATTGCAGCCCAGAGACTCTGCCACTGAGAGATGGGAAACGCTACGAGTCACCATGCACCGCATTGCTATGGCCACCTTTGGGAAGAAAACTGTGAAGTCCCACGACTGGTTTGAGGCCAAATCATCAGAGATGACTCCCACTGTTGAGGCCAAGCGTGCCGCACTCACCAAGTATAAGCGGTCACCCAGTGAGAAAAACCTGCAAATCCTCAGGGCTGCCAGAAGTAAGGTTCAGCTTAACGCCAGGCGCTGCGCAAACGAGTACTGGACAGAGCTCAGCGAAGAGATACAGAGTGCTGCTGAAAGAGGCAACATCCGAGGAATGTATGATGGCATCAAGAAGGCACTGGGACCAACACAGAGCAAGATCGCCCCCCTCAAATCCTCCACTGGGGAAGTAATCAGCAATCCTAGCCAACAGATGGAAAGATGGGCGGAACACTACTCCGACCTCTACTCCACACAGAACATGGTGTCCCCCTTAGCCCTCGATGCCATCAAGTGGTATGGTAATGGAAGAACTTGACGCAGAGCCAACTGCGGACGAACTCAGCAAGGCCATTGATAGCCTGGCATCAGGGAAGGCACCTGGCAACGACGGAATTCCCCCAGACCTCATCAAGCACTGCAAGACTTCTCTTCTGCACCCTTTGCACGCAGTTCTCTGTCAGTGTTGGAATGAGGGAGCTGTACCACAGGACATGAGGGACGTCAAGATCGTCACCCTGTACAAAAACAAGGGCGAAAGGAGCGACTGCAACAACTACAGAGGTATCTCGCTCCTCGGCATTGTTGGCAAAGTCTATGCTCGGGTCCTCCTAATCCGCCTGCAGAAACTGGCTGAACGCGTCTACCCGGAATCACAGTGTGGATTTCGAGCAGAGAGATCCACGGTAGACATGGTCTTCTCCCTTCGCCAAATCCAGGAGAAGTGCAGAGAGCAACGGATGCCCCTGTATGTGGCATTCATTGACCTCACCAAGGCCTTTGACCTAGTCAGCAGAGATGGCCTTTTCAGGGCTCTCCGAAAAATCGGCTGCCCCCCAAACTGCACAGCTTAATTGAGTCCTTCCACTCAAACATGAAAGGGATGGTGCAGTTCAACGGAAACCTCTCCAAGCCCTTTGACGTACGCAGCGGTGTGAAACAAGGCTGCGTCCTGGCCCCAACCCTATTTGGAATCTTCTTCGCTCTCCTCCTGAGGCATGCGTTCAGCACAGCGCAAGGAGGGATCCACCTGCGGACCAGATCAGATGGCAGGCTCTTCAACCTCGCCCGCCTCAGAGCAAGGACAAAGGTCCGTGAAGCCCTCATCAGAGACATGCTATTTGCCGACGATGCCGCAGTTGTGACCCATACTCAGCGGGACTTGCAGTCACTAATGGACCGCTTCTCCCAGGCCTGCAAAGATTTTGGTTTGACCATCAGTCTTAAGAAGACAAACGTCCTGGGCCAAGACACGCCATGTCCACCAGCCATCACCATTGATGACTACGATAACCTCTCCCTTGACACAGAGGTCGACAAGAGAATCGGGAAGGCAGCCACAACACTAGCCCGCCTCACACAAAGGGTGTGGACAAATCCCAAGCTGACCACAAAGACAAAGATGGCTGTATACAACGCCTGTGTCCTCAGCACCTTGCTGTATGGCAGCGAGGCGTGGACCACGCATGCTCATCAGGAGAAAAGGCTCAATACCTTCCACCTGAGAAGCCTATGGCGCATACTTGGCATTTCCTGGCAAGACAAGGTGACCAACACCGAAGTCCTAACCTGCGCTGGCCTCCCAACCATGCATACCATGCTGAGACAGCGTCGGCTGCGCTGGTTGGGCCACGTTCGCCGCATGGAAGATGGTCGCATCCCAAAAGACATCCTT
>CM060314.1:82500-122500 GCA_030674185.1 Monoplex corrugatus | reverse complement strand
ATTGAATAACTACAAGACAGGAATATTTCCAATTTAGCTACATATTTTGACGTTTTATGTTACAATTCATTATCAAGTGCCCTGCGACATGGCGTTGGCGATCATGACTCTCCATATGCATCTATCCCTTGTTGCTGCAAGGACATCATCCACCCTCTCTGTCCTCGGCCACTCTGCAAGTCCGTACAATATTTTCTCCCTGGGTCTTCTTGGTGCTTTCTTTCCCTCCAGCTTTCCTGTTGTGACCAGGTGCTCCAATTCCCCTTTCCTCATAAAATGGCCTATAGATGTTGCCTGTCTTTTCCTAATCTTCCTTATCAATGATATTCTTGTGTCTGCCTCCATCAAGATGTCTCGTTTGTTTTCTTTGCTGTCCATGGAAATCTCAACATTCTTCTAAGGAACCACATTTCAGCTGCCTCAATCTTGTTCTGACTTTGTTAGTTGACTGTCCACGCCTCACAACCGTATAACATTATCGGTTCTATGTAGCATTCAAGAACTCTCTTCCTGATGTTAATTGATAGGCATTTGTTGGTAAGAATGCTTTTCATCTTCTTGAATGCTGTTTTGGATTGGCCAATTCTGCTGGCTATTTCTGATGTGCATCTGCTGTCTGGTGAAATAGTCGTTCCCAGATATTTAAACTTATCAACCTGTCTCAAGGTCGTGCCGTTTGCTGTTATTTTGCATGAGGGGATTTCATGTTTTTTACTGATTATCATGACTTCAGTCTTCTTGCTGTTTAGCTCCAACTCCTTATGTTTGTTTTCTATTTCTAGTATATTCACAAAGTTTTGTAGGTCTCTTTCACTTTCTGCAATTAGCACGGTGTCATCTGCGTATCGAATGCTGTTTATCATTTTTCCTCCAACCTTTAATCCAGGGTCTTCTTCTAGGTTTCTTGTGATGTTTTCGCTTTAAAGTGAAAACAGATCTGGTGACAAAACACAACCTTGTCTGGTTCCTCTTTTGATATTTTGAAAAGAGCTTATATCGTTTTCAATTCTCATTGCAGCTGTTTGTTCCCAATACATATTTCTGATTATTCGTAGATCTTTTCCATCAATATTGAGTCTTTCTAGTTGGTTGATCACTTCTTCATGTCTTACCCAATCGAAAGCCCTGGTATGATCTTTTACTTTACGTTTTCCTTCCGCTTGTACCGGTGGGCGTCGCGGGGAGATACAGTCGTCTGTCAGCAGCAAGGCGGGTGGCCTGGAGAAGGGACATCTCGTGAGCTCTGAGGGTGTCTGCCACGGAGTCGCTCCATCGTCGTCTTGGTCTTCCTCTGGCTCTCCAGCCAGAGTATCTGGTGTTGTATGCCCGAAGAGCTGGATGGTTTAGGGGCATACGTGTGAGGTGTCCGAACCACTTGATCCTCATATGTTCGATGTGTTGTAGGATTGGTGTTGCTCCTACCATGTCTCGTATCACCTCATTTCTGATCTTGTCCTGCCTTGTCTTGTTTACTGCTTTCCTCAGGCATTTCATTTCACAGGTGACCAGTTTTCTCTCGAGGAGAGAAATGGTATGATCATACAAGATAAAACTTTTGATCTCTTGTAAAATCTTGAAAATTGCATCTGAACGAACATGTCTGGAAGAGTTGTCTTCAATAATGGAAGCTATTAAACTGGAGACTACTGTTTTTGTTAGTGATCAGAGAATCTGACAGTTTGGGCGGTTGGCAGAGGGATAGGCGTTTTCCCTTTCATCTGTTGGTGAATTTCCGAACTTTCTGCTTTGGAATTCGAATTGTTAGTTTAGAGCAAAAGTCTCTCCATGATTGGCATTTACTTCTTTTAAAAATCAGTCAGGATTTTCCTCTAATTTCTTTTAGTTTGAATGCTATCTGCTGAAGTGTTAGGTAAACAAGACGTTCAGCTCTATTCTGGAAAGATGCTTTTGCAAACATCAGATGTGTTATTAGCAGAACCATTATTCTTTAATCATTATATAAATTAGGGAAAGAAGCACATATTTCTGAAAGAACAAGCAAACAAAGAAAAAATTCAATTGGATATGAACTTGACGAATCAGACAATTTTACTTTCATCAAAATTTAAACACCAAATATCAATCACCCTTCATCTGTGTATTTCTGTTCATGTATTTTAGCTATGCATGTTTTGTTAAAGTAGACAAGGTCATCGAATTTAATAATTAACGACTGAAAAAAAAGATCTTTATGCCCAGAGAAATAAACACGTGCATAAAATTTTTGATTGATAACATGGATGGTCCAAGAGACATTGTGATATGTTAATGGAAAAAAAACACTTGCAATAAATGGAAAACGATTTTGAAAAACACAATTCTTCAATGCATATATTTCTGCAAAGATGGAGCTGACCCAATATAAATGATGACAACGGACCGAGTTCGACAAGAAAGGCGTGACTTTAACCACTCAAAACAATTTCAGAGGAGTCAAATGTGAATGACCATCTCACGGCATAAATTTTGATGAATTCTGAGAAGCAGATTCTGCCTGCACTATTCTCTTCTGATCATATTCTCGTGCTTTACTAGAAAATCTACAAGTTCAAGCTGAACTAAACAGAAAAATTGACAAATCAATAACTGCATAGCACGATTAGACTTCTGCCATTAATATGGATGATTCAAGTTTCACGGGAACATATAATTGCTACAACATGAATGCCAATACGCTTGTTGGAAAATACCCACGCATGTTGGTTCTTAATTTTCTAAACTGAAACCAAACTGCAATCAGAGTCTTTGACATTACTGCAATCTGTAATCACAACAGACCCCCAAATCCATGACAGAGTTATTATGCTTCATGGGATCTAATCCATGACAGAGTTATTATGCTTTATGGGATCTAATCCATGACAGAGTTATTATGCTTTATGGGATCTAATCCATGACAGTCATTATGCTATATGGGCTCTAATCCATGACAGAGTTATTATGCTTTATGGGATCTAATCCATGACAATTATGCTTTGTGGGATCTAATCCATGACAGTTATGCTATGTGAGATCTAATCCATGACAATTATGCTTTGTGGGATCTAATCCATGACAGAGTTATTATGCTTTGTGGGATCTAATCCATGACAGAGTTATTATGCTTTGTGGGATCTAATCCATGACAGAGTTATGCTTTGTGGATCTAATCCATGACAGAGTCATTATGCTTTGTGGGATCTAATCCATGACAGAGTTATGCTTTGTGGGATCTAATCCATGACAGTTATTATGCTTTGTGGGATCTAATCCATGACACAGTTATTATGCTTTATGGGATCTAATCCATGACACAGTTATTATGTTTTATGGGATCTAATCCATGACAGAGTTATTATGCTTTGTGGGATCTAATCCATGACAGAGTCATTATGCTTTGTGGGATCTAATCCATGACAGAGTTATGCTTTGTGGGATCTAATCCATGACAGTTATTATGCTTTGTGGGATCTAATCCATGACACAGTCATTATGCTTTGTGGGATCTAATCCATGACAGAGTTATGCTTTGTGGGATCTAATCCATGACAGTTATTATGCTTTGTGGGATCTAATCCATGACACAGTTATTATGCTTTATGGGATCTAATCCATGACAGAGTTATTATGCTTTATGGAATCTAATCCATGACAGAGTTATTATGCTTTATGGGATCTAATCCATGACAGAGTTATTATGCTTTGTGGGATCTAATCCATGACAGAGTTGTTATGCTTTATGGGATCTAATCCATGACAGTTATTATGCTTTATGGGATCTAATCCATGACAGAGTTGTTATGCTTTATGGGATCTAATCCATGACAGGGTTATGCTTTGTGGGATCTAATCCATGACAGAGTTATTATGCTTTGTGAGATCTAATCCATGACAGAGTTATTATGCTTTGTGGGATCAAATCCATGACACAGTTATCATGCTTTATGGGATCTAATCCATGACAGTTATGCTTTGTGGGATCTAATCTATGACAGAGTTATGCTTTATGGGATCTAATCCATGACAGTTATTATGCTTTGTGGGATCTAATCCATGACAGAGTTATTATGCTTTATGGGATCAAATCCATGACAGAGTTATTATGCTTTATGGGATCTAATCCATGACAGAGATATTATGCTTTATGGGATCTAATGCATGACAGTTATTATGCTTTATGGGATCTAATCCATGACAGAGTTATTATGCTTTGTGGGATCTAATCCATGACAGAGTTATTATGCTTTGTGGGATCTAATCCATGACAGAGTTATGCTTTGTGAGATCTAATCCATGACAGAGTTATTATGCTTTATGGGATCTAATCCATGACAGAGTTATTATGCTTTATGGGATCTAATCCATGACAGAGATATTATGCTTTATGGGATCTAATCCATGACAGTTATTATACTTTATGGGATCTAATCCATGACAGAGTTATTATGCTTTGTGGGATCTAATCCATGACAGAGTTATTATGTTTTGTGGGATCTAATCCATGACAGAGTTATGCTTTGTGAGATCGAATCCATGACAGAGTTATTATGCTTTATGGGATCTAATCCATGACAGATATTATGCTTTGTGGGATCTAATCCATGACAGTTATTATGCTTTGTGGGATCTAATCCATGACAGAGTTATTATGCTTTATGGGATCTAATCCATGACATAGTTACACAGAACACTAAAACAACAGAAGGGACAAGCCCTCTTAGCGCGATCGAAAAACGCGTGCTGGTTGGCTCGGCTGGCCGCCATCTTGTTAATGCTGAGATTCGCTGTCGCGGCGAGCGATACACACACGCAGTGCGCTGCTCTCACATGGCTTACCTCTGTTTACGTTTGTAACCTGACAGACTGTTTACGTATGTGTGTGTAAAAGGAGAGAGAGAGAGAGAGAGGGGGAGGGGACAGGGGTGGGGGGGGGGAATTGCCGATGCATGGGTAGAAAACTATTGCATGATACTCATAGTCATACCCAAAAAAAAAAATTCTTACTTCTTTGAAAAGTGAAACTCTTCATTAGCCGTCGCACTATTATTTTCACCCAGTCACTGCTTCAGAAACATTGACCTGTCACTTAGTCAGTTAGTGTGTGTACTGGGACTGAGGGGGAGGATGTGTGTGTGTGTCTTACACTTCATACCATTAGTTTTTCTCTTTGTTATGTGTTGAGTCATCATTTTGTGTGTGCTTACTTCTGAATTTATGTTAGTATTGTTACACAAGCAATCAGTCGATCTTTTCAGGTTTAATGTCATTGTCAACAGCGAGGATTATTTAAAAGATGGTACCTTTAGACATTTGATTATAACATGCGCCACACACATGAGACAGAAGTCGTACACGACAAGTAAGAATGATTGAGTTTCACAATTTTTTTCTGTGAAATTACAAGTGTTCATCACTTCAGAGTTTTTGCCTGTCGTATACAACAACATAAAAATGAAGAACTCAGAATAAAAAAAAAACAACAATAAAGTAATATAATACAGAATTCACACATGTAAAATTCATGATTTAAAATGTACTCACATGACTTGACAAAGACATGCCTGGACATCTTCCCAAAATGATCAGCCACAGCGGTGTATAATTCACAGTTAATCCAGCTCCAACAGCACTCATTCCAGGAATGTTCACATCTCAAGTGTCTTGTCAGCCACAGCGGTTTATAATACACAGTTAGTCTTCACACGTTAAGTTTCTCGTCATCCACAGAAATGTAGTAAAATATTCACTGTTGCATTAATGGCCCATGAGTGTTCACAGGTGTGTAATACACAATCAAATCTAAAATCCACAGATGAACTACATAATTGTTCACAAGTTCAGTTCCTTATCACAATATCAGCTACAGCAGTGTGTTATGTTCACAGTTAAATCCAGCTGAAATAGAGGTCTGTAAATGTTCACATGTTAAGTTTCTTGTCCTTGTTCAGTTCTGCACCTCTGACTTTTGACTTCAGTTGCTGATTGAACAGTTTCACTTCGTGGTAAATCCTGATGTTGCAATAAGCAGCAATAAGGCTTGCCAAACATTCACACTCACAATTCAGATCATCTGTTTGTGACTTGACAAAGCTGTTCAAAATAGTTTGCCTTGGGTTGGCTCTTGGCAATCCCTTTGATGTAGCTACTCTGAAGTGAAGTTCAAAGCATCTGAAAACCTGCAGCAGTGGCTCACTGACACGAACCAGGCATCCAAGTTTAAACTCTTTGAGTGACACAAGTGACACAAGTGAGGGAGTTTCTCCAGTTGCCTCATTTGCACTGATGGTGAACTTTTCCACACAGAGAGGACAGTCGTTTTTCTGCTTGAACTTCCTCACGACAGCACCAGCAATGTACTGAACAATGTCTGACTCGACGGGTGGCAGTTCCATCTCCAAGTCTGTGAAGGAAGAGGAAACCAAGTTGTTCTCACAACTGAAGGAGTTGGTTTCGATGGGGTCTGCATGATCAGCATTCTCTGCATCACATTCAACGTCTGCTGTGCATGGGTTGACAATGGGATGGTGTCCATGCTCACCATCAGGCTGGCAGTTGGCACCAGCACTGATTGTCTTGTCCAAGAGCTCTGATGTTGCAGGAGAACAAGACAGGCAACGGAGTGCATCCACATATGCTGGCAACGTCGGGTGGTCGTTGAAGCCATTGTAGCCACGTATTTGACTGTGAAGGTTCTCAACGTGATCCTGGTTACACTTTCTCAGGCACAAGTGTGTCAAGACCTCCTCCTCCATGATTAGCTTTTGGCTCAATCCCTTCATTGCCGAAAGCACTAGGAGCCACCCTTTGTGACTTGGAATGTTGCTGGCCAGTTTGTCATTCTTTGGGTTTGTGAAACACCAGCTTTCCACAAAGTTGGAAAAGGAAGCAAATCGAACCTGGTCACCCTCAAAATCACTCCTTGTGACCGGCTTCTTCCCGACTGGGGCGGAGAGGGAATGAGAGTCGACAAAATCCCACATGCTGTTCACCGTCTCCACAAAGCATGCTGTTTGAAGAGCAGCCTCGGACATCAACGACTTTGACACATACAATTTCAAGGCAGCAGCGACTGAGTGGGAAAATATCTGGCATGCCAAGATGACTTTCATCTTTTTCCCTCTGGGCAGGGTGAAGTGACACTCCTTCAGCTTGGGAGCAGCGCGAATTGACCCGCCAGATGTTTCAAGGGAGAAGAGTTCTTGGAGGTGACACCACTTTGCAATCATTCTTTCTCCATCCCAGCTGAAGGAGATGTATTTCGTCATGAAATTGTTCCTCAAGTTTTTGATGAGGTGTGGCGGATCTGGCATGACAAAGGACTGTGTAGTGCCATGAAACACATACGGTCGTTCCACACACACACCCATGTCTTTCATCCATTTCCATTGGCAGGATTCTTGGTCCATCACAATGGCATCAACATACAAACCAATCCCTGTGACGGCTCTGACGATTTCGGAAATGATGGCTGTCAAAGTAGGTGTTGCCAGGTTGTGCTTGGCAACAAAATACCCCAACACCTGCTTCCACTTCAGGGTCAGTCCCCTGATCATGACCAAAATTGCTTGGTCAGCGATTTCGTCACTCTGGTGATGCTCGCCGCAGTTGACAAAGCCGACCAGCTCGTCACGATGATGACTGTAGGTCAGGGCTTTGGTCACAGTCATTCCATCCAAGGAGAGTGTCACTCTTTTCTCATGTTCTTCAAGTGCTAATGTTCTCAAGTGCATCATTTCCACCAGACTCTGACACAGACCGACCCCAGTCAACACAGTTGAAAAGCGCCTCCTGAGTGTTCTTGGATGTGGAAGCATAAACCCAACGGAGCGGAGAACGGCATAAGCAGAAGTGCTCCTAAAGTACACAGCGAGACACAACTCCATAGCCTCTTTCTCGGTGTCCCAGTTGATCCACTTTTTCTTCCGCATCATGATCTTGAATAAAGCTGCTGGAACAACTGGCAGGTCTTTGAGGAAATTCTCCAGGATTGCTTCTTTCTTTGCACGAAGAGACGCTACTTGTACAGCATGGCGCTTTATAAGTCTGACCTTGGCTGCTTGTGCTGTTTTGCATTTCCTTTCAAGTTGTTTGTTTTGTTTCTTGAGGTCTTCTAAAGCACGTTTGGCCTGCTTCAGCTCTCGGGCCAACTTCTCAGGATCTGGTTCGGACGCTTTCACCACGAGTCTAGTACTGTCTCTGTCACCATCACAATCATCACCATCACCTTCATGATATACAGAGCTGGAGGCAGTATCTTGTCGTCTCCTCTTTGGTACAGGCTCTCTGATCTTGGGCGGAGGTCGTCGACATTCCATGGATGGAGGAGGATTTGGGCAGCTGACAATGGTAGGCACGGCAGTCGGTAGCAGTCGAGAATGCTGAATGTCTGTAGGGCAGTTGAAAACTTTCTCATGAAAATGTACAGAGCACACCCTCTTCGACTTGATGTCAGCAATCTTGACGTCATCTCTCCTGATGTTGATGATCCACTTCTGGCACCTGAAACAAAATCAAAGTAAACATGAAATACATCCACAGTTGCCTCATAGCTCAGCTTGCCAACCACCACCAAGTATGTAGAATTTGTGATTAACCAAGCTCACCTAATCACAGTCAGTCTCAGTCTCAAAGTCACTCTTACCACACACAGACACACACACACACACGCACACACACACACACACACACACACACACACACACACACAAAAACACACACACACACACACACGCACGCACACACACGCACGCACGCACACACACACACACATATATATATATTATATGCAAGGGATTATGTAGGTCAGGTTATCTAATGAAATATTGATAAAAAAAATATAAAGTTTCCATGCACATTTGCCTCCACATACATAACATAGGGTCTTACATGTGCAGTTCATGCACTGCATTTGTAAACAATGGGGCAGGCCGGTGTCGGTTGGCGGTGGCCTACACGTTGTCGGCGCACACTTTGTTTTGACAAGTCACACGTGTACACACACACTGGCACTCAACACAAGAAGACTGAAAATAATACCAACTTACCTCTCTCTGTCTGTCTCCGTATTTGGAAAATAGAAGAAGCGCACTGGCTTGCCTGTTCTTGGGTCAATACTTGTACGATTGTTGTTGCTGCAGTTGATCACACAACAGTAACACGCTCCGCGTTTGGTTACAGTACTGGTACTCGCCATGCTGCCTCAGTCAGCATTTTAAAAATGGCGCCCCGAACGTTTACGGAAATTGCCGGAACATACCGAGGAGGCGCTTGTCCCTTCTGTCTTATTTGTCTTCTGTGCATAGTTATGCTTTGTGGGATCTAATCTATGACAGAGTTATGCTTTGTGGGATCTAATCCATGACAGAGTTATTATGCTTTGTGGGATCTAATCCATGACAGTTATTATGCTTTGTGGGATCTAATCCATGATAGTTATGCTTTGTGGGATCTAAAACACGACAGAGCTATTATGCTTTATGGGATCTAAGACACGACAGTTATTATGCTTTGTGGGATCTAATCCATGACAGTTATTATGCTTTGTGGGATCTAATCCATGACAGAGTTATAATGCTTTATGGGATCTAATCCATGACAGTTATTATGCTTTATGGGATCTAATCCATGACAGTTATTATGCTTTGTGGGATCTTAATCCATGACAATTATGCTTTGTGGGATCTAATACCATGACAGAGTTATTATGCTTTGGGATCTAATCCATGACAGTTATTATGTTTTTGGGATCCTAATCCATGACAGTTTATGCTTGTGGGATCTAAATACATGACAGAGTTATTATGCTTTATGGGATCTAATACCACACAGTTATTATGCTTTGTGGGATCTAATCCATGACAGTTATTATGCTTTGTGGGATCTAATCCATGACAGGTTATATGCTTTTGGGATCTAATCCATGACAGTTATTATGCTTTTGGGATCTAATCCATGACAAGTTATTATGCTTTGTGGGATCAAATCCATGACAGTATTATGCTTTTGGGATCTAATCCATGACAGTTATATGCTTTGTGGGATCTAACCCTATGACGAGTTATATGCTTTGTGGGATCAATCCATGACAGTTATTATGCTTTGTGGGATCTAATCCATGACAGGTATGCTTATGTTAATCCAACTTTATGCTTATGGGATCAATCCATGACAGAGTTATTATGCTTTATGGGATCTAATCCATGACAGGTATTATGCTTTGTGGGATCTAATCGCATGACAAGTTATTATGCTTTATGGGATCTAATCCATGACAGAGTTATTATGCTTTTGTCGCGTTATCTTATGATCTAATCCATGCAGTTATGCTTTGGGATCAAATCATGAAGAGTTATATGCTTTGTGGGATCTAATCCATGACAGGTTATGCTTTGTGGGATCTAATCCATGACAGAGTTATTATGCTTTATGGGATCAAATCCATGACAGAGTTATTATGCTTTATGGGATCTAATCCATGACAGAGATATTATGCTTTATGGGATCTAATCATGACAGTTATTATCTTTATGGGATCTAATCCATGACAGAGTTATTATGCTTTGTGGGATCTAATCCATGACAGTTATTATGCTTTTTCTTTGTTTGTGGATCTAATCCATGACAGAGTTATTATGCTTTATGGGATCTAATCCATGACATAGTTATGCTTTTGGGATCTAATCTATGACAGAGATTTATGCTTTATGGGATCTAATCCATGACAAGTTATTATACTTTATGGGATCTAATCCATGACAGATTATTATGCTTTGTGGGATCTAATCCATGATAGTTATGCTTTGTGGGATCTAATCCATGACAGAGTTATTATGCTTTATGGGATCTAATCCAGACATAGTTATGCTTTGTGGGATCTAATCCTATGACAGATTATGCTTTCTGGGATCTAATCCATGACAAGTTATTATGCTTTGACTATCCGTGAGTTATATGCTGTGGATCATCTTATTATGCTTTATGGGATCTATCATAAGTTATTATGCTATGTTAATACGACATTATTATGCTTTGGGATCTAATCCATGACAGTATTATGCTTTATGGGATCTAATCCATGACAGTTATTATTTTTATGGGATCTAATCCATGACAGTTATTATGCTTTTGGGATCTAAACCAAGACATTATATGCTTTATGGGATCTAATACCATGACAGTTATTATGCTTTGTGGGATCTAATCCATGACAGATTATTATGTTTGTGGGATCTAATCCATGACAGAGTTAATGCTTTTGGGATCTAAACCAGACAGAGCTATTATGCTTTATGGGATCTAAGACACTGACAGTTATTATGCTTTGTGGGATCTAATCCATGACAGATATTATGCTTTGTGGGATCTAATCCATGACAGAGTTATTAATGCTTTATGGGATCTAATCCATGACAGTTATTATGCTTTATGGGATCTAATCCATGACAGTTATTATGCTTTGTGGGATCTAATCCATGACAGATATTATGCTTTGATCTTAAATATTATGCTTGGATCTAATCACAACAGTTATTATGCTTTGTGGGATCTAATCCATGACAGTTATTATGCTCTGTGGATTATCCATGACAGATTTTTAGATCTAATGCACACAGTTATTATGCTTTATGGGATCTAATCCATGACACGTTATTATGCTTTATGGATCTAATCACACACAGTTATTATGCTTTATGGGATCTAATCCATGACACAGTTATTATGCTTTATAGGATCTAAACCACGACAAGTTTTATGCTTTATGGGATTAATCCATGACAGTTATTATGCTTTATGGGATCCAATCATGCGTTTTATGCTTATATTATGAATATTTGCTATGGATCTAAGACATGACAGAGTTATTATGCTTTATGGGATCTAAGACACGACAGAGTTATTATGCTTTGTGGGATCTAATCCATGACAGAGTTATTATGCTTTATGGGATCTAATCCATGGCAGTTATTATGCTTTATGGGATCTAATCCATGACAGAGTTATTATGCTTTATGGGATCCAATCCATGACAGTTATTATGCTTTATGGGATCTAATCCATGACAGAGTTATTATGCTTTATGGGATCTAATCCATGACAGAGTTATTATGCTTTATGGGATCTAATCCATGACAGAGTTATTATTCTTTATGGGATCCAATCCATGACAGTTATTATGCTTTATGGGATCTAATCCATAACAGTTATTATTCTTTATGGGATCTAATCCATGACAGTTATTATGCTTTATGGGATCTAATCCATGACAGTTATTATGCTTTATGGGATCTAATCCATGACAGAGTTATTATGCTTTGTGGGATCTAATTCATGACAGAGTTATTATGCTTTGTGGGATCTAATCCATGACAGAGTTATTATGCTTTGTGGGATCTAATCCATGACACAGTTATTATGCTTTATGGGATCTAAGACACGACAGTGGTCCAGTTTAAGAATTCATTTCTGAACCTCTGCCCAGTCAGGCAGTACGAGTAAAAGTTAATAATGATAAATAATTACAATAATTATATAGAGCAAAATCTTGATAAAATCAAATCTAAGCGCTGAAACAGACACACACGACACGCAGCACACCACGCAACGCACGCACACACACACACACACACACACACACACACACACACGCACGCACACACCACACACACACACACACACACACACACACACACACACACACACGCACACACGGCTATAAATGGGGAGAAAGAATAAAAGCAATGGAAAATTATAGAGAGCATATTATATACAATTATATATTACAATGTGATTCCCATCCGAGTGGAGACAGGCTGCAGAGGGGATTGAGTGAGGTCAGGATTTTATGCAGAGGAGAAAAGCTGAGTTTTGAGAGCGGACTTGAAGGAGACAAAAGTAGGTTGCTGACGGACTGAGAGAGGAAGTTTGTTCCAGGAGAATGGACCAGAAACAGAGAAGGCTCGTGGACCATAGGTATTGAGCTTAGTGCGTGGAAAGCGAAAAGTCAGAGGATCGGAGGCAGAGCGGAGGGTACGTGAGGGAAGATAGATCTCAAGTAGGCTTGACAGGTAATCGGGGGCTGCGTTATTGAGGCTTTTGTAGCACATGGTGTCTAGTTTGTACTGTATGCGCTTTGATACAGGGAGCCAGTGAAGTTGTGCCAGGAGATGAGATATGTGGTCAGCTTTTTTCTTTTTGAGTACAAGGCGTGCAGCATTGTTTTGAATGCGCTGTAGGATGTGTATGGTGGAGGCAGGAAGACCAGACAGGAGTGAATTGCAATAGTCAATGCGAGACATTATGAAGGAGAGAACGAGTTTTGCAGTTGTTTCAACAGAGAGATACTTCCTGATCAGGCTTATACGATGGAGGTGATAGTAGCAAGATCTGGCAGTTTGAGAAACAAAGTTGTTCATGGAGAGGGTAGAGTCAATGCAGACACCAAGGTTTTTAGCTGAATCAGAAATTGGGACTGATGTGTTACATAATGGGAGAGAAAGAGGAGGCAGCTGAGAAAGTTTCTGACAGGTGCCAATGAGGATAGCTTCTGTCTTGTCATCATTAAGCTGAAATTTATTATATGTCATCCAGTTCTTAATGTCCGAGTAACACTCAGTGGTGCAAGTCAAGAGGTGCTGTATATTGTCAGGTGAGTCACTGTCTTGAAGTTGGGTGTCATCAGCATAGAAGTGGTGTTTTATAGAGTGGGAGTTGATGATGGTGGACAGGGGGGAGGTGTAAAGAGTGAAAAGAACAGGGCCAAGGACAGATCCTTGTGGAACACCACAGGTCAGGTATGCAGGTTGAGAGTAAGTGCCATTAATGAGAACAGTTTGTTTTCTGTTTGATAGATATGAAGTGAACCAGGAGAGAGCAATGTCAGAGATGCCAAAAGTATGATGAAGTCTAGAAAGGAGAATACCATGATCAATGGTATCAAAGGCTGCAGACAGATCAAGGAGTGTGAGGAGAGAGACTTTGCCAGTATCAGTTGCAAGGAGGAGATTGTTGAGAATGTGTAGTAGGGCAGTTTCAGTGCTATGGCACTGGCGGTAGGCTGACTGGAAAGGATTGAGGAGATTGTTGGCAGACAGGTGAGAGTTCAGCTGGTTGAGGACAACTTTTTCGATGAGTTTTGACAAGAAAGAGAGATTAGAGATAGGCCGGTAATTTTTCAGTTCATTTGGGTCTAAATTCTCGAGGAGAGGGTGAACAATAGCAGACTTGAAAGAATCTGGGACAGTTCCAGTTTGAAGAGAAGTGTTGATGATGTCAGTGATGAATGGGAGGAGAGTAGGGAGACAGGCAGAGTAGAGAGAACCTGGAAGAGGATCCAGTTCGCAGGTTTTGAACGACATGGATCTGATTGTGTTGAGAATTTCTTCTTGTGAGACTGGGGTAAAAGTAGTAAGAGGTGTGCCAGAGAAGGAAGGGTCAGGTGGGCATGGTTGACAGGGTGTCCTGTCAAGCCTGTCACGAAGAGTTTGTATTTTAGTGGTGAAATACTTGGAGAATACAGATGGGAGTTCTTCATTTGTGTGTTTTGTTGGGAGAGGTAAATCTTTTCGTGTGCCAAGGAGATGATTCATGGTTGTAAAGAGTTCTTTTGAAGAAGAGGCATTCAGGATTTTGGTTTGGAAATAGCTTGTTTTTGCAGATGCAATGAGGGTGGATACTTTTGTTTTAGAGGCTAGGAAAAGTTGCCTATGTACAGTGAGTTTGGATTTGCGCCAGCGCGCTCTGCTCTGCGGCGGGTACGTTTTGCACAGGCAATCTCATGAGTGAGCCAGGGGGTAGGGGGGTGGTCAGGTAAAAGACGGGTTGTGGCTGGAGCATGAGTGTCCAGAAGATGGTGGAGAGTAGTATAGAATTCATCGGCAAGGTTATGTGACTTTTCACAAAGGAGGCGGGAGGCATCAGATGAAAATGTGGAGAGGTCGATAGATTTGAGATTGCGTCGAGTCACTGTGCGCATGGTACGGGAAGGAGGAGAGATGTCAAGAGAACAGAGAATTGCAGAGTGGTCAGATGAAGGGCTGAAGTTAGACGGGTAGAAAGAACTAGGCAGTTGTCAGTAGCTGAATTGTGGTGATCACGAGAAATGATCCAGTCAAGAATGTGATCTTTTTGATGGGTTGGTTCAGAAATATGTTGTGTCATATTGTGAGTGGACAGAGAGTTGATGATATGTCTTGTGTCATAACGGTGAGTGTTGTCATAGTGGACATTGATGTCACCTAGAATGATGAGATTTCCAGGTAAGAGGCAGTAGTAGTCAAGTAGTTGGTCAAAGTCAGAGAGAAACATGGATGTGGTGAGCTTGTTGGAGAGCTAGGTGGAGGTCGATAGACACAGGAGAAGGTGATGGGGTGAGGGGTGGATTGGAAGGATACTTCAACGTGCTCGAAAGAAGGATGGGAGAAAGGCAGAGACTGCGAGAAAGATAGGCGGGAATGGAGTGAGTCGTTGTAGAGGATGGCGATACCACCACCTCGGGATGAGCGATGGAAAGAAGCAAGCCTGTAACCACTCGGAGTGAGACTCGCATGTATAGGTTCATGACCAAGGGGATTAAGCCATGTTTCTGTGATAAAAGCAATATCAACATGCTCATCTGCAATAAAGTCAGCAATGACATCGGCTTTGCCATCTGCGCATGTTGACTGAGCGTTAAAAAGGCATAGTTTTAGTTTATCAGAGTCACATGGCGGTGACCGAGTTGGAGATGAAGGCAGCACCGACGGGACAGAGGATGAAGGCGACACCAGCGGGGCAGAAGACGAAGGCAGCAACGACGGGACAGAAGACGAAGGCGGCACACGCAGGACAGAAGACGAAGGCGGCACCAGCGGAACGGAAGACAAAGGCAGCACCAGCGGGACAGAAGACGAGGGCAGTGCCGGCGGGACAGAAGATGAAGGCGGCACCGGCGGGACAGAAGGTGAAGGCGGCACCGGCGGGACAGAAAGTGAAGGCGACACCATCAGAAGGTGCAGGCGGCGCCACCAGGACAGATGGAGACGGCAGAGGAGGAGTCGAAGCCCGCAGCAGCCAGGTCGAGGGCAGGAGCAGTGGAGGAGACGAAGAAGCAGAAGACGAAAAGTGGTGTCGGACTGGTACAGCAGGAGGCAGGTTGTGCCAAAGACGGTGGAGACGTCCACCACGACAGGATCGCGCACTGCGGGGCTTACAACACAGCCCCAGTGTTCGTATGCGCTGGTAGACGTCTCCACCGAGGTAACACTTGCTGTGTTTAAAAAGTGTCAGTCCAATTTGTTTTAAAAAGGATGGGTCCATAATTGCGAGCCAGCCAGGAGAGGACGTTGCTTGCAGGTTGGTGTGTGGGTTGGTCAGTTCACAACACACAAAGGTTTGGAAGCTGTAGCGTTGGGCGAACACAGTAGGCTAAAATGTAAATACAGTTCACAGATAAAATGTCCAACTTGAGCGGCTGAATTAAAATGATGAAAAGTAGGTATAAAAACTTTAAAATCAGATTATCTGGTAAAATATTCAAAATTTTTTTAAAATAAACTAGTCACAACAAGTTAAGCACAGTTTACATGCACCCGCATATTTTCAAAAAATATCAAAGCCATGACTTTCCAATTGGGAACAGATTTATTTCATAATCTTGTTCAAACGTACATTGAATTTCATTGTGATCGCACAAACGGTTTGGGATATACAGACAATTAAACAGAGGAGGGGTCGAAATCAAAGTTTGCCAAATCTGTCCAGTTCACCAAATCATTTCAATAATGGTGTGACCACCCCGATTGGCGAGACATTCCATGCAGCGTCTCCTCATCGAGTAGACCAGTGTTCTGATGACCCTCTGTGGGATTCCCTGCCATTCCAGTTGCAGCATTCGGAAGAGATCCTGACGGTCCCTGGGAGGTGGATGGTTCTCCTTTACACGTCTCCCCAACTCATCCCAAAGATGCTCGATGGGATTGAGGTCGGGACTATACGCCGGGAAGATCATCCTGTTGATACCGGCCTGCACAAGGAATTCTAAGGCCACCCGGGCTCTATGTGGCCGAGCATTGTCGTCTTGGAAGACTGCCATGGGTCCGATTCGTTGCATGGTCGGAACAACGAAAGGCGCCAGTATTTCATCCCGATAGCGGAGGCCTGTGAGGTTTCCGTCAATGTGGTAGAGTGGTGTCTTGTGGTGGAGGCTGATGGCACCCCATACCATAACAGATCCTCCCCTGAAGGCCCGGGTCTCACGAACAGCTGCATCAATGTAACGTTCACCAACACGCCTCCAAACTCTAGTTCGGCCATCATTGTGTTCAAGACAAAACCGCGACTCATCCGAAAAGAGGACCTGAGACCACTGTTGTTGGTTCCATCTCGCATGACGTTGGCAGAAAGCTCGGCGAGCCAGCTTATGGGCTGCTAGCAGTCGTGGTCGCACAGCTGGACGACGTGATCTGAGGCCAAAGTGGTGAAGACGGTTTCGTATGGCTTGACGGCTGAGGATGGTGTTAGTTGCCCTACGAAGCTGCCGTTGGATGCTGGTTGAGGTGGCATCCCACTGCAGTAGGACCTGCCTCTCGATGAACCGATCTTCTCTTGGAGTCGTCTGCCTAGGCCGACCTGACCGTGGCCTCTCTTCAACGCTGTTGGTCGCCCTAAAACACTGGTTCAGTCTAACAATAACTGAATGATGCACATCAAGTCGTCGCGCCACTTCAGCCTTGGCAATGCCATCTTGCATCCACGCAATCGCCCTGGTTTTGTCAAAGGTGCTAAGTTTTCTTCTTGGTGGCATGGTGAGAAACGGGCTGACAGTAACCAAGCCCGCGCTTATAAAGCATAAGGAAGGGGCATAAAACTCACTCGAAAGACTGCTCTTGCACGGGTATAACGAATTTTTCATTTTACACATCTTGTGTCGCCAGCAAACTCACTGCAAAACAGGCACATTTACCGCAACTTTGCACTTTTTATCCCGCGCGGCAACGAGGTCACCAAGACCCCCATGCGCACTACAAGTTGCCACAGGCTCGCCCAAACACTGCTGTTTGAGATTCCATCACTGGTTGCCGCATAACAAAAAGAAAATAATGTTTTCTGAAGGAATGGATCAGCCCCCTGTGTCCAAGGACCTGTGCTTAACTTGTTGTGACTAGTATATATACATCACCATATGTCGGGATTTAAAAGGAACAAACTGATATAAACTTCAATGCATAAAATCAAATAGAACCATGATAAAATCACTGTAAAACACAACACACACTTTTGCTGCCTACTGGCGCGACATCTACTCACACATGCACATGCACATGCACACACTAACACATACACACAAAAACACACACAAACAGAGACAGAGACAAAGAGATGGAGACAGAGCCAGAGAGGCAGAGACAAAGGCAGAGAAAGAGAGAAAGACAAAGGCAGAGAAAGAGAGAAAGACAGAGAGAAAGAAAGACAGAAAGAGAAAGAGGGAGGGAGAGACTACTTCTGTATCATCAACTGGTCATTTCATGGCATTAAGAAAAAGGGGGAAAAAAGGAAAAAACAAAGAAAAAGATAAATGGGAATGCCATCATCATGTCAACACCAATCATGTCATAGCGGGGTAAAACACACACACACACACACACACACACACACACACACACACACACACACACACACACACACACACACACACATAGAACTGACCCCCATCCCCTCCATCATGACAATGGTTCTCACATGGGGAGGCAGGGGACAGCACATTGTATCAACAACAGTGGTTATCTCACTGAAAAAAATCAAATTATAATAACAAAACAAAAGCAGAACACCCTTGTCAACAACAATGGTTAAACTGTAGTAGAGAGATTGGGGGGGGGGGGGGGGGGGGAGAGAAACACAAAACCACCTGACATCAACAACACTTATCTTATACTTCCACTTCATATTGCTTATAGCCCAGCCAACTACCAGAGTCATATCAGGGCTAATACCACATTAAAAACAACTCCAAATTTAATTAATCCTTTGATTCCAGCATCCTATCCACCAATTGCAAAAACTTAACCCTTTGACTCCTGCACCCTATCCACCAACTGCAAAAATTTAACCCTTCGAATCACTCATTATCCACCAGCTTCCTGGTAGATAGGGTGAGCGAATCAAAGGGTTAAGTTTTTGCATGGTTAGTATGGTTGGCGATGCAGGATGCTGGTGGACAGAATGCGGGAGTCAAAGGGTTAAAACGACAACAGTGAAAAACCAAGCTCATGGCTATTCCTTTCAAGTCAAAAAAGCATTTCAAAAACCTTTCCCATGAATCTGATCACACAAGATGAAACCAATTCATGTTCATATTGCTTATAACCCAACCAACTACTACAGTCATATCAGGGCTAACACCATGTTAAAAACAGCTCCAAGTTCTTATTGCTTATAGCCCAACCAACTACTACAGCCATATCAGGGCTAACACCATGTTAAAAACAGCTCCAAGTTCTTATTGCTCATAGCCCAACCAACTACTACAGCCATATCAGGGCTAACACCATGTTAAAAACAGCTCCAAGTTCTTATTGCTTATAGCCCAACCAACTACTACAGCCATATCAGGGCTAACACCATGTTAAAAAACAGCTCCAAGTTCTTATTGCTCATAGCCCAGCCAACTACTACAGCCATATCAGGGCTAACACCATGTTAAAAACAACTCCAAGTTCATATTGCTCATAGCCCAGCCAACTACTACAGCCATATCAGGGCTAACACCATGTTAAAAACAACTCCAAGTTCATATTACTCATAGCCCAGCCAACTACTACAGCCATATCAGGGCTAACACCATGTTAAAAACAACTCCAAGTTCATACTGCTTATAGCCCAGCCAACTACTACAGCCATATCAGGGCTAACACCATTTTAAAAACAACACCAAGTTCATATCGCTTATAGCCCAGCCAACTACTACAGCCATATCAGGGCTAACACCATGTTAAAAACAACACCAAGTTCATACTGCTTATAGCCCAGCCAACTACTACAGCCATATCAGGGCTAACACCATTTTAAAAACAACACCAAGTTCATACTGCTTATAGCCCAGCCAACTACTACAGCCATATCAGGGCTAACACCATTTTAAAAACAACACCAAGTTCATATCGCTTATAGCCCAACCAACTACTACAGTCATATCAGGGCTAACACCATGTTAAAAACAACTCCAAGTTCATATTACTCATAGCCCAGCCAACTACTACAGCCATATCAGGGCTAACACCATGTTAAAAACAACTCCAAGTTCATACTGCTTATAGCCCAGCCAACTACTACAGCCATATCAGGGCTAACACCATTTTAAAAACAACTCCAAGTTCATATCGCTTATAGCCCAGCCAACTACTACAGCCATATCAGGGCTATCACCATGTTAAAAACAAATCAAGTTTATTTAAAGGGACAGTAATTAAGCCTTCCACTCCCACCCCTATCTACCAAATTCAAACTTAACCCTTTCACTCCCTCACCCTATCCACCAGCTTCCTTCATAAGGTGAGGGAGTCAAAGGGTTAAGTTTTTCCTTTGTTATCATGACTGACAATGCAGGAAGCTGATGGATAGGGGAGGGAGTCAAAGAGTCAAAGGGTTGTGTTTGTGCGTGGGTGTGTGTTCGTGTTTGTTTCTTTTGTGCGTGCGTGTGTGTGTGTATGTGTGTGTGTGTGTGTGTGTGTGTGTGTGTGTGTGTGTGTGTGTGTGTGTGTGTGTGTGTGTGTGTGTGTGTGTGTGTGTGTGTGTGTGTGTGTGATGTCATGTGAGAACACTTTTTCATGTTAATCTGAAGATAAATTGCTGCTGCTCTTGTTGATAATGAGTGTGTGTGTGTGTGTGTGTGTGTGTGTGTGTGTGTGTGTGTGTGTGTGTGTGTATGTGTGTGTGTACACGTGCATGCGTGTGTGTGTGCGTGTGTGTGAGCGTGTGGGCGTGTGTGTGTCTGTACGTTTATGACAAATCTGATGCTGCATGATAAGCATCGTGGAAGATACTGATGCTGCTCCTCCCTCTCCCAAACCCTGTCTGGTGTCTAGTGTATGGGTCAGTGACTTACACAGTAAACCATGTGTCGATGACTGTCGATCTTGGTGTCTATACGTGTGTGTTCTGTGAGACTGATCATTCGAACTTGCATGTATCTTTTGATTGGATCTATGTGTTAAGCATACAGAAAAGAAAATGATTCAACCCTTTCTGTCTCTCACTGTCTGTCTGTCTGTCTGTCTGTCTGTCTCTTTCTCTCTTTCGCTCTCTCTCCCTCTCTCTTCTATCTGTCTCTGTCTGTCTGTCTGTCTGTCTTGTTCCCTCTCTTTCTTTCTCTCTCTCGTTTTCTCTCTCTCTTTCTCTGTCTCTCTGTCTCTGTCTCTGTCTCTCTCTCTCTCCTCTCTCTCTCTCTCTCTCTCTCTCTCTCTCTCTCTCCCACGCGTGCGCGCTCCCTCGGTATATCCATCGTGACCAAGATAAATACAACACAAAAGATAAGCAATGTAATAAAACCCACTATAATGCAACACAATACGACTGAATAGAATAAGTGTCATTCGTACTCCAACTTGCATAGTGATGTCTCTATATCGTTTGATTCGTTGAAATGGTATGCATGGTGATTGATTCTTTTGACAGAGTCGTAAACTCAGTATTCTCTCTCTCTCTCTCTCTCTCTCTCTCTCTCTCTCTTTCCTTCCATCTCACCCTCATCTCCTCTCTTCCTCTTCTCACTCCCCCTATCCTCTCTTCTCTCTCTGTCGTCATTTTGTGTCATTCTCTTTTCTATCTCTCTGCAGTCTCTCTCATCTTCACCTCTTTTCTCATTTTCGTTCTCTGGGGTCTGTCTGTGTCTCTTCTCTCTCTTTCTCTTCTGCTCTCTCTCGTCTCTCTCTGTCTCATTTTGTGTCATTCTCTCTTTCTATCTCTCTGCGTCTCTCTCTTTCACTCTTTCTCATTTTTGTTCTCTGTGTCTGTCTGTGTCTCTCACTCTTCTGTCTCTCTCACTCTTTTTTGTCTCTCTCTCTGTATTTTCTCTATCTCTCTGTCTCTCTTCTTTCTCTCTCTCTCTGTCTGTCTGTCTGTCTATCTCTCTGTCAGTCCTCTGTTTCTCTGTCTCTCTCTCTCATTCTCTCTCTCGCTCTGTCTGTGTCTGTCTGTCTGTCTGTCTGTTCTCTCATCTCTACTTCTCTCCATCTCTGTCTGTATTCAACTCTCACTTTGTGTCATTACTCTCTTTCTATCTCTCTGCATCTCTCTCTCTCTCTCTTCTTCTTTTTCTTTCTTTCCTCTCCTCTCCTTCTTTCTCCTCTTTCTCTCTGCATATCTCTTCTTCTCTCTCTCGTTCTTCATCTCCACTAAACTCTCTCTCTCTGTCTCTTTGTCTCTCTGTCTCTTTGTCTCTCTCTCTCTCTTTCTCTTCTCACACTCTCTCTGTGTTTCTCTCCATGTCTCTCTGTCTGTCTGCCTGTCTCTCTCTCTCCATATGTCTCAATTCTCTCCCTCTCGCTTTCTATCTCTCTGTCTACCTCTCTCTCACATTTCTCTCTCTCTCTTTCTCTCCTATCTCTCTAATATTTTCTTTCAATTTTTTCTATCTTTATGTCTACTCTCTCTCTCTCTCTGTCTTCTGACTGTCTCTCTGTCTCTGTCTCTTTCTCTCTGTCTCTTCTCTCTTCCCTCTCTCTCTCCTCTCTTCTCTCCCTCTCTGTCTCTTTTTCTCTCTTCTCCCTCATCTCTCGATCTCTCTCTTCTCTCCCTCTTTTTATCTTTTTCTTTCTCTTTCTCTCTCAATCTCTATTAATTTCTCTCTTTCCATCACTCTTTCTCACTCTCTCTCTCTCTCTCTCCATCACTCTCTTCTCTCTCTTTCACTTTCTCTCTTTCTTTATTTCTCTGTCTCTCTCTTCCTTCTCTCTCTCTCTTTCATTCTCTCTCTCTCTTTTCTCTCTTCTCTTTCTCTCTCTGTTCTCTCTCTCTCTGTTCTCTCTTCCTCTCTCTTACTCTTTCGGTCCTCTCTTTTCTCTCTCTCTCTCTCTCTCTCACTTTCTGCTTATCTTTCTTTCTCTCTCTCTCTCTCTGTCTCTCTCTCTCTTTCTTATTCTCTCTTTGTCTTCTCTCTCAATGTGTCTCTGTTTCTCTCTCTCTCTCTCTCGCTCTTCTCTCTTTCTCTTCCCCATCACTGTTTCTGTCTTTGTCTCTCTTCTCTCTCTCTCCTCTCTTTCTCCATTCCTCTCTTACTCTTTCTTTCTTTCTCTGTCTCTGTCTCACCCTTTCTGTCTTCCCCATCCATCGCCCCCTCTCTCTTACCCATCTCTCTTCTCTTAATCTCTTCCCCATCTTTCATTGTCTCTCTTTGTCTTCCTCATCTCTCTCTCTGTCTCACCATCTCGCTCTTCGTTCCCCCTCCTCTCTCCTCTTCCCCCCCCTCTCTCTCTCCTCTTAACCACCTCTCTTGGTCTCTCTGTGTCTCTCTCTCGATCTCTTTTCTCTCCCTCTCTCTGTCTCTCTTCCCAATCCCAGTAACTCTCTCTCTTGCTCTCTCTCTCTCTCCACTCTCTCTCCTCCCTTATCTCTCTGTTTCTCTCTTCCCCTTCTGTCTGTCTGTCTGTCTCTCTCTATCTCTCTCCCATTCTCTCTCTCTCTCTTTCTTTCTTTCTTTCTTCATTTTTCTTTCTCTCTCTCTCATTCTCTCCCACTCTCTCATTCTCTCTCTCTCTTTCTCTCTCTTTCTCTCTCTCTCTCTCTCTCTCGCTCTCTCCACTATTTTCCCAATATATATATATCTCACTCTGTCTTCCCTGTCTCCCTCTTTCTGCCTTTTTCTCTTGCTCTCTTTCTCTTCCCCATCTCTCTCTTTCTTTCTCCTTCTCTTGCTCGCTGCATGTCTCCATCTCTCTTTCTCTTTCACTCTCACTCCTTCTTCTCTCTCTGTCATTCTTTCTCTTTCTCTCTCTCTCCCCCTCTCTCTCCCTTTCTTTCACTTTTTCTCTCTGTCTCTCTCTCACTTTCTCTCTTGCTCACTTTCTCTCACTCTCTCTCTGGGTCTGTCTATCTCTGTCTGTCAGTCTTTCTCTTTGTCTCTCTCTCTTTTTCTCTCTCTCCCTCTCTCTCTCCATCTCTGTCTCTCCTTCTCTCTCTCTCTTTCTCTCTCCATTTCTCTCTTTCTCTCACTTTCTCTCTCTCTGTCTCCCCTTCTATATCTCTCTCCTTCTTTCTCTCTCTCTCTTTTCTCTCTCTCTGTCCTTCTGTCACTTTCTCTCTCACTCTCTCTCTCTTTCTGATTCTCCCTCTTTCTCACTGTCTCTCTATCTCTCACTCTCTTTCTCTCTTTTTGTCTTACTCTTTCACTCTCTATCTCGCTTTTTCTCTCTCTCTCTTTCTTTCTTTATCTCTCCCATCTCTGTCTTTCTCTCTCTCTCTCTCTCTCTGTCTCTCTGTCTCTCTCTCTCCTTTTCTCTTTGTTTCAGTCTCTCTCTCCATATGTCTCTTTTTTCCGCTCTCTCCCCCCTTTCTATCTCTATCTCTCTCACTCTTTCTTTCTCTATCTCTCTCTTTCTGTCTCTCTCTCTCACTCTTTCTTTCCCTCTCTCCTTCTCACTCTCTCTATTTCTGCATTTCTCTGTCTCTCATTTCCGCTCTCTCTTTCTCTCTCTCTCTTTCAGTCTCTTTCTCTCTCTCGCTACTTGTCTCTCTTTCTCTCTCTTTCTTTCTCTCTATCTGTCTCTGTCTTTGTCTCTGTCACTGTCTGTCTGTCTGTCTGTCTGTCTCTGTCTTTGTCTCTGTCACTGTCTGTCTGTCTGCCTGTCTCACTTTCTCTTCCCTATCTCTCTCAGTCTTTGTCTCTCTTTCTTTCTCTCTCTCTCTCTCTCTTGCTCACTCGCTTTCTCCATCCATCTCTCACTCTCCCTCTCTTTTTTTTCTCTCCCTCTCCATCTTTCTCTCTCTCTCTCTGTCTCTCTCTCTTCCTTTCTCTCTCTTTCTGTCTCTCTGTCTGACCGTCTCTCTGTCTCAGTCTCTTTCTCTCTGTCTCTTTCTCTCCCTCTCCATCTCTCCAAATCAGGTGCACCAAGAAAAGATATGTACCGTGATTCAGTTCACCCAAATTGCTAAAGGATCTAAATCCCTTGCACTAAACATCCGTTCCTATGATGTTCAAAACCCCTGTTATGGCCCCAATTCTCCACTACGCCCACCTCTTATCCCAACCCCCCCAACAGCCCCCAAACCCCTTCATTACCAACACCCATCTCCAATCTCTAACAATCTACAATACCCACCTGCAGTCTCCAACCATCGACAACACCAATCTCCAGTCTACAATCACCTACAACATCCATCTCCAAACTCCAAAAATCTACAACACCTGTCTCCAGTGTACAGCCATCTACAACACCCATGTGCAGTCCCCAGCCGTCTACAGCACCCATCTCCAATATCCAGCCACCCACAACACCCACCTGCAGTCCCCAGCTCCAGCCATCTACAACACCCACCTGCAGTCCCCGCTGGTGTCAGTGCGGAGCAGAACAACACACAGTATCATGCTGAATTCCCCTGCATGACTACAAGACACCCCAAATCACCTGCAGTTCAACAAATGCTGGGACCAAGTGCTACAGCAATAACTTCCCAACAGAATTGTGTAGATCCTGCATCTATCATCAGTGCATTGGTGCAGGTGTTAAAACCTTTTATGAATTAATCTTCTTTTATTATTTTCATTTCTCTACCTATTTGTTTATTCATTTATTCACTTATTTATTTAGCTATTTAGCTACTTAGTTTACTTCCTTACTTTTAAATATCTTTCTATACCTCTTCTCCACGTTCTTAATATTCATTTGCTTCTGCTGTGTTGTGACCTGCTGCCATCTCCACCTTGTTGGTGTCGCGTATTACCTGGGAACAACTTATTTACATTGATACTGTGTTGTGCTATAACTTTGAATGAGATTGACACTGAGACTTACAGACATAATTATTTGATTGACTTGGTCAGTTCAACCGACGGTTGAAACTGACTTGCTTTGGGTGGTGTTAATACCACCTAATTTTCTACAGCTGTGTCTGCCTGTGCCCAGTGTTAGGTGGATACAAATATTGCACTGCGAGAGACGCTCAGTATATCCTCAGTGCGGCCTTTATTTTATTTTAGTTTACTTACTTATCTTTTTGTTCTGATTTTTTTTGTTATTTTGTTTTTTGTTTTTTCTCTGAAGACTGACAGTGTGTATACCTGTAGTCAGTCTTGGCTGAACTGTCAAGAAAAAACACTCTCTGCACTGTTACATTTTGTTTTCATCAGTGTATAATATTATCATTGTTCACACTTTGTATTAGGTATAGACCAATTTTTCTATCCTCTCTTCATATATTTCACTTCAGCGTGCAGACGCAGTGTTGAAATCACCAATGACCACATTCATTCGAAAAAAAACAGGATCTGCGTGTTGGTCATGTTAATGTCTATCATCTCCAAAACAAAGTATCAGACCTGTGCGTGTTCCTACACAAACAAAATTATTACCATTTGTACGGTGTGACCGAGACACGACTAGCATCTCATATTACAGATGAAGCTATAGCAATCCCAGACTATTATGTAATCAGGAGAGATCCCTCATGCCATGGAGAAACTGGAGTTGCGCTTTACATCCACCGAGATATTCAACAAATGACCAACAGACGTTATGACTTAGAAACCAAAGAAGTTGAATGTATCTGGGTGGAGCTAAAGCCTTCTGCAACAACTCCACCTTTACTTATCGGTATTTTATATAGAAATCCCAGGAGCACATACGAATGGCATGACCACTTTCTAAAGATGATGGGACAAACTGTGTCAACGACATACAGATATTCTAATGTTAGGTGACTTTAATTTTGACCTACTCACTCCACAACCCGCTTGGCAGTCAACGACCATCCTGGTTGGCCTAAAACAAGTAATCAAAAATCCAACAAGAATCACAGCAACATCAGAAACCCTCTTAGATCATATCTATACAAACAAACCAGAGGCAATAATTAATGCAGCTGTAGATGATTTAAGCATAAGTGATCACCAATCTGTAAACTGCACCTGGTCAGCCAAAGTTCAAAAAATAAAAAAGAATAATCATACATGTATAACATATAGATCATTCAAACACTTTGATGAGGATGCATTCCTCTCTGATCTTGGTAGAGTAGAGTTCAGTAGTGTGTTTAGTACTAGTGATCCTAACGAAGCCCTAGACATTTGGTACAACTTGTTCACGACTGTCCTAAATAAACATGCCCCACTACGACGGAAAAGAGTAAAGCATCCAACAATGCCCCCATGGCTGTCAACAGACATTATCAATGCGATGTCATTACGAGATAAACTCAAGAAAGAAAAACGCTTCATTGAATACAAAACGATGCGTAATAAGGTAAAATAATGGTCCGTCAAGCCAAGAAGTCTCTCTTTGATCGACTGGTAAAAAACAGTAAAGATGTATCATCACTATGGAGAGCAATGAACTTAGTTATTAAGGGAAGTGGGAAAAAGCTCCCAGGCACGCCTCTCAGTTTCACAGCAAACAAATTCAATGATCATTTTCTGTCAGTATCAGAACTACTAACCCGTCCTATTTCTAACTGTGATCAATATGTCCCCTCTGAAAATCTTATTAACTTTTGCAAAGAGAGGACCAATAATACAAGTTCATTTAATATTCCCAGTATAGCAGTCCATGAAACTGGAATGTATATAAGTAAAATGAATAATAAAAAATCATCAGGACCAGATGAAATCAGTCCCAAAATACTAAAACTGTCTCTGCCCTACATCGCGGAACAACTTACATATATTTACAACATCAGCATAAAAAACAACGTATTCCCCAGAGCTCTAAAACAGGCCAAAGTTGTACCCTTACCAAAAACAAAAGATCTTTCACAAATAAATAATTACAGGCCAATTTCTCTTCTCTCTGTCCTATCAAAGCCTTTAGAAAAACATCCATAAACATCTTTCAGACTACCTGGAAACCAAAAGTATTCTTCACCCACTGCAATCTGGTTTCCGTCAGAACCACTCTTGTCATACAGCCCTAACACGGCTTGCTGACACCTGGTTATTAGCCATGAATGACTGCAAATTAACTGGAGCAGTATTTCTAGACTTTAAAAAGGCTTTTGATCTCGTTGATCATGATATCTTATTGGCTAAATTACGAACGTACCTTGCCAACAACTTTCTTTTATACATATGCGTTTATCATTACTGTAATTTCCTATTGTCGAAAGTAAAATTTACTTTATTTATCTTCTATACATTTGTCTATTTGACTTCATATCATCTGTTGATTTTCTGTCTCCTACAGAATTTTGTGTTTATGCCTTCAATCGACCCAATTGTTTGCTAACCCCCCCCCCCCCCTTTTTTTTTTTTTTTTTTTTTTTCTTTTTTCCCCCCTCTAATTCATCCTTCTGAACTGCTCTTTTTTTCTACCTCCATTTATTATCTTTGGGTTTAGTAGTAGTAGTAGTAGTGGTAGTAGTGGTAATTGTTGTAGCAGTGTTAATATTTTTTGTGTGTAATCAGAAAATTGATTTCATCTTCTTTGATTTATTGTAAGAACATTGTCTATTTGACGCTTGATTTATCTTCTATAAATTTTGTCACATGTAATGTTTCTTCTCCCTCTATTTCATTTTATTTGTTTTATCTTATTACTATTTTGTTTACTGTGTTTTCCTCTCTCCTCCTCCTCTTCTTCTTCTTCTTCTCTTCTTCGTCTTATTTTATTATTATCACTATCAACATCATCTTTCTTTCTTTATTTACTTATCTACCTGCTCATCTGTCTATCTATCTATCTATACATCTACCTCTCTTCTCTCTCTATTATCTATCTATCTATCTATCTATCTATCTATTTATTTATCTATCTATCTCTAAGTGCTGACTGTGTACGTTTCCTTGATTTCATTGTATCTTAATTTTTGTATTCAACATGTATTTTCCTTAAGCAGTACTTGTTACTGTAACAAATGTCATGTGTATAGAATAGCAACGGCAAGTTGAAAAATGGCTTTCTAGCCATAGCTTTTTCGTTGGAAAATAAAGCATCATTGTCATTGTCATTGTCATTGTCATTGTCTCTCTTTTCTCTCTCTTTCTTTCTGACTTGTCTCTTTCTCACTCTCTCTCTTATCTCTATTTCATTCTCTATCTCTCTCTTTATCTCTCTCTCTCTTTCTTTCTCTCTCTCTCTGTCTCTCTCTCTCTTTCTATCTCTATGTGTGTCTCTGTCTCTTATCTCTCTATGTCTTTCTCTTCCCATATGCCTGTCTCTCTCTCTTGCTTTCTATCTCTATCTCTCTCACTCCCTCTTTCTTTCTTCTCTCTCTCTATTTCTCTCTCCCTCTCTCTCTTTCTCTCTGTCTGACTCTCTCTCTCACTCTCTTTCTGTCTCTTTCTCTCTCTCTCACCATCTCTCTCTCCCTCTCTCTCTCTTTCTATTTCTCAACGTCTCTGTCTATCTCTCTCTCTTTTTCTCTCCTTCCATATGTCTCTTTTTCTATCTTTTCTCTCTCTCTCTCTTCACTCTTTCTTTTTCTTTCGATCTATCGCTATTTCTCTCTGTCTGATTCTCTCTGTCTTTCTTCCTCCGTCTCTGCCTCCTTCTCTCTCTCACTATCTTTCTCTTCCTCTCTCTCTCTTTCTCTCCCCATATGTCTCTTTTCTCTCTTTTCCGTTCCACTTGATTTCCCTCCAAGTTCCCTCCCTTCTGTTTTCCCCCCTTCAAGTTCCCTTCCCTTGGTTCCCCCTCAAAGTTCCCTCCAATTGGTTCCCCCAATCAAGTTCCCTCCCCTTGGTCCCTCTCCAAGTTCCCTCCCTTTGGTCCGCCCCCCAAGTACCCTGCCCTTGATTACCTCCTCAGTTCCCTCCCCATTCTTCGCCCCTCCAGGTTATATTGCCCTTGGTTCACCCTGTCCAAGATCCCTCCCCTTGGGTTTCCCTCTCCTCCACATTTCCTCCCTTTGGTTTCCCTCCAAGTTCCCTCTCCTTGGTTCTCCCCTCAAGTTCCCTCCCCTGGGTCCCCCTCGAAGTTCCCTCCCTTGGGTCCCCATCCAAGTTCCCTACCCTTGGTTACCCCTCAAATTCTGACCCCTTTGTTCCACCTCCAAGTTTCTCCCCTTGGCTCCCCTCCAGGTTCCTCCTCTTGTCCCCCTACAAATTCCTTCCCCTTGGCCCCCTCCCAAATTCCCTCCCTTGCCCCCCTCCCCCAAGTTTCTTCTCCTTGGTTTCCCCTCAAGTTCCTTCCCTTTGGTTCCCCCTTCAAATTCCCTCCCTTGGTTCCCTCCTTGGTTACCCCTCTCCTTCCCCCTCCAAGTTCCCTCCCCCTTGTTACCCCCTCTCTTTCACGCTCCAAGTCCCCCTCCCCTTGGCTCCCCTCCAAGTTCCTCCCCTTGTTTCCCTCCTCTCCTTATCCCTCCAAGTTCCCCCATGTTCCCTCCCTTTGTTTGTCAATGCGTTAGGTGTATCTGATGTGTAAAATGCCTGGAAAGGCGTTATGGGTTAGTTAGAATGTCTGGGAGTGTTGTGGGGTTGAATTTCAGTGGTTTGTCGGGTGTTTACCCATGCATAAATGCCCGAAACATTTTGTTTTCGTGATGGTTTATTGTTTTATAGGATCATTTTCGGTGTATTTGGAGGTATTTGTTTAGTTGTGAACGTCCCTTTTGTGGGTTGAAAAAAAGGCAGAACTTTTCCTTAGAAATTTTTTTTGGGGGGTGATTACATAAACCTTTTCCGTGATTCAGTAATGCGGTTGCGCACTGGCCTGTGTTGTGTATGTATGCAAGAGAGAGAGAGAGTATGTACGCTCGCGCGCGCGCGTGTGTGTAAGAGAATAAGGGGGGGAGTAGAACAGATGTTGCGCTTGGTTCATTCAATTTTAGCTTTTTGTGTATGTGAATGATCAAGCTGGTATGTGCCTATGTGTGTTTAAATTTTAGTCGTGATTTTACATTTCCTGCAAATTTTTACATTAGATGCATTGGCAATATTTCTCTGACCAAGATCTCTCTTGGCAAGCCGAAAATTGCGGACAAAACATGGTTCAGATTTCAGGGGTCAGCAGGTCAATTTTTTGTTCCAAATATCGGCGGTACTTTTCGATGCCACCCTCCCCGTGTGACATGCATACAGGAGAGGAGGGTCGTTTTTCTCTAAAACTAGCAGTGAGGGTAATTCCATATCCACGATGTACGGCGTGCTATAGTTTGTTTTGTGTATTTTAGGCCGTGCTCTTAAACCCCTGAGACATGTGCTTTTTAAAAGTCATTTTTTTTCTAACAATTTTCTGCTGTGCCTTGTTTACTGATGTTGTAAAATGGGGTATTTTTAAATTGGATAAAAAGTTATTGACGAAGTGATCTAAAAAATTGTGTTTGTGCATGCATCTTACAAAAATTCCACTTGTTTTTATTTTAGTGATATGTCAAGACCCGGTTGAAAAAAGATCACATTTTGGATTCCTCTGCTTAGTTACCATTTCCACTGTTTTACTTCACTGACTTTTACAAACCAGTCTTTCACGACTTTTTAACAGACTTTATTAGTGCTTCTGCTTGTAGAAAGTTCAATGTCCCCTTTAACACTATTATTCGTGAAATAAAAGAAATGTCATATTTTAATCGGTTCAGCTGATCCGGCCCATTCGATTCAATGTTTGCTGACAAAACTGACAAGCACGGGCTGTGGCCGAGGTTGAAAGAGCACCCGCTGGCTGTTCACTGCCAACTCGTTCAGGATATCATGGCCACATGACCACTGAAACTGCGCGTTTAGTTCTAGGCGACATTTTCCCCTTGAACTCTAGGCCAGCCAACACTGGAGCGGAAACTTAACCCGTTCAATCCTCAGTCGGCAAAATCAGTAGGTTAGTGAAACTGATTGCTGTCATTCGTACCAACAGCTTGAGCGGCTAAAAAAAAGAGCTACGCAAACTAAGTGACCCTGGAACCTCGTTATCTGCATGCCTAGTGTAATGGGATATAGCAGGTGTTCAGATGAGGAGCAGGGTGTGTTGATAAGAAATTGCTTAGTAGTATCCAAAGTGTGGGAGAATCGGTGACACTGAAAAATCTGTTAGTAGTAAGAAAACTTTGGGGAGAGCCAGACAGCAGAAGGTCTCAGAGTAGAAATCCCGTCAAGCAAATGTTTCAGCCCTTATACTCCTGAGATTCTAGGGGGGCCGGGCCACATCCAGTCATGACTACTGGTTGCCCCTCTGCTGTCACCTTTTTTTTTTTTAATTTGTCCTCGCCTAGAATCAAACCTGTGCATCCTGTGTGGTCAGATTTCTCAAGGCAAAGTCACCCTTGTGAGGATGACTTAACCACTTGGCTTTCAGTCACCAGCAACATTATGGGGGAATTTTACGCTCTATGAAGTCTTATACCTCAATTCTGCTTTCGTATAGTACAGTGAGCTTGATCAGAATCACTTGTTTGGATGAATGGGAGTGGAGAACTATGTGCGGTCTCATGACACTCCTGCTGATGATTTATTGGGTGTTTCTTGCTTTGTGGGATTTGCCATGCACTCCAAGTCCTTCCTTTTATCTAGGAGACCCTGCTTCCATGCTCTGGGTGTCGCATCTTTTTCAGGCCACGTTTTTCTGCTTCCTGCCCATGTAGAAGGTTGTTGGAGCTTCGGTCGGTGGCAAGTTTTTTTTCTTTGGCAGAGCTGATCGCAGTGCTGATTGCTTGTGCGTTCTCTTGAAGAACTCAGTTGTGCCTCCATGTGTACCTTCTTTGGTTTAGTTCTACCTTGCATGAGCTCAGGACATAGTCCACTGTTTGCCCTGGCAGAGTGGGTAGACAGGATTATCTGATTTCCCCCATTTCACCAGATTAACAATCGCAGACAGGACGTCATACACAGATCTGAGGTGAATGAAACTGATTCTGAGAGGAGCCCATATGCACAAGTCATTCCAGCTTAGACGTCTTTGGGGTGCTTTCCCCAAGTCGTCTACTGCCCTGTTGGCCTTGTTGAACTGCCTTATGAAGTCTTGTGGCATCCTCTTCTTTCTTCATCTCTTGTGTTACTATTATCTCTTTTTGCCCTTCCATTGGCGTTTGACAGCATTCCATTTTTGTTAATCCAGTGCCTGCCTGCCTATTGGTATGCGTGTGTGCCCATTATTTCTCTGACCATGAGGTTTCTTTCACTGCAACCAGCGCCTCCTGGACATCCATTTCCTACAGTCTTCAGCTTGGGCTGGATTGATCTTACAACCTTATCTTCCTAGTCTTCAAAATCATGCTAAGAAGCTTGACCTTTCCTGCCTTGTACTCTTCAACAATGGGTTTTAGGGGGAGCTTCAGCTTTGCCTTGGTGACAAGAGGTCCTTGTGTATTCATTGATTTTGACTCCATCGATTCCACTGTCTTTGTGCAGATCTTGGATATCAACGGAGGCCAGAGCGAGCTTTTTCAATGAACTGCAGGCACCATACTTTTGTATTTGCCAAGAAGGTACGGTGGTCTGTTACCTGCAAACTTTCTTCTGCGGTTTGCTTGGTTTCCTTATCTTGTGTATATTTCAGGGAGTCGTCATACCACCTTCGAGGCTTTTTATGGTTCTTCTGTCACTGTTGGAATGAACTGATTGGCGAAGAAAACTTTACTGTTTCGTCTACTTTACGCTTTCTTTATTGAGAGGCTCCACGACTTTTTTTTTGGGTTTTAAATTCATCCTAAATGAGGCGACGACTTTGTCCAGCTACTTCAGGATCCCGCATTTTCTCTTCTTCTTTTATGGAAAGTACTGTCAAGTCCTACATGAAGGCTTTTGGAGGGATATTTGGTATCCGTTTCTGAGGTCAGCTGGGTCGGAAGTCCTCACTGCTGCTTTCAAGATGACCTCCATTGCTAACACGAACAGTATTGGAAAACTTGCACAGCCCATGGCTATGTTTATCTCCAAATTGATTTCAATCTGTACACATGTAGTGTATTCTTTTTTTGGAGAGCCGCATTCAGAAGCCCCGAAATTCTTCTTCAGCATTTCTTGGATGCTCTTTGGGACAAGATTACATCTCCAGGGCCAGTTGAATCATTTTATGTGGGGGCTGATGCATATGCATTAGCCAGATCAAGTCACATCAGGTCGAGATCTTTCTTCTCTATGTTAACTGTTTGGTTTGCTTCCAAAGCATCGTGGCTTGCTCTTTACAGGTTGACACTCCTGGGATGCCTCCTTTTTGGATGACAAATCCATTTAATCGTTTCCTGTTAGGTATTTGGTCAACCTTAATGCCATGACAGAGAAGAAATTGTTTCCTTTCGACGTTAAAGTGACATTGACACTGAAAATCTGTTATAGCTTTACATGGAGTTGAGTTTATTCTTACATTTTGGGTCGAGATGGAGGGGAGAAGGATCAGACAGTGACCAGTTTTCAGATGATAAGAACTTTACAGATGACTTGATGTTAATGAATTAACAGGAAAAGTAGAGGGTACAGCTTGCAATTTGCTCTTTAAATCCTTACAAAGTATCCAAAGCTTCAATGATGTGGGAGAAGTGCAGTGTGTATTCATGTTGCAACAATCGCAAGGACTTTTTTCAAAGTGTGCCACACGCACGTCACGTATGTGTGAATTTGTGACACATTCCTTTGTGACATTTCACATAGACATGTGTATGCTACATTTGGGTACGCAGTGTAATAATATGGATCAGTAGTGATTATGTGTTGTGACTGCTTTATAATTTACTGGTTTAGACAGGGACAGTGGTGCATCATAGTACAATGTACAATACGATTCATGAACACAACAGAGAACTTACATGTTTGAGACACAGGACAGTGACAATCTTTAAGATGTGTGCATGTCATTCTGAATTGGTTTTTTAGCAGTGGACAAATGCTGTAAGTTTGAAACATTTATTTATGTACTGTTTTTGTTGTTTGTGTGACTGCATTAATTTACTATGAACTAATAATTAGAATAGAATATAAGTGTTACCATTTATTGTAACATGTGTATCACCAAACGGACAGCAGGAAAATCCAAACACCATTAGAGACTTTGACATGCCACTGCTGGACCAACTGGTGTTGGGTTAGTATACCATTCCGACATTGATTCAATCTCTGACAAATACCTATCTCGGATTTCTTAGCGAATTCTTCCAAAAACCCTGAATGAAAGGACCTGCTGTTGATAAGAACGTAGGGGATGAAGGGAGAAAGTTGTCTTAGATAGGCAGGACTGAAAGAGTTAAACTAATGACCCGTACCGATATTAAAATCTTATACTCACAATACCGCATCACACAGCCCTTTTTGTTATAATGCGCAACAGAAAATGTAGTTCTCTGTTTTTAAATCAACATTCAGGCATCCGATTTCCCAAATTTTAGTACAAAGATAATATGTTCTAGGAAATATGTAGCTCAATCAATTAGACTATCGTTTTGTTTTTATCTTTATTTGTCGTTAATTCTGACGAACGTTGTGAAAAGATTACGATGGAAGACAACTTTATGGCCGAGTCCATGTGTTGCCCTTGCAATGGGGAACAAAATATATGTGTTTTGTGTCTGTCAGTTGAAGCACTGTAGAATCAATATAGGAAACGTTGTTACAGCCCCAGAGGACAACCTATGATAATGGTGTAATCAGGTCTCACTCTCTTTCCGGCCATTAAATGACAGAGAATATGGTGCAGTTTACGTCTCTCTATACCTACCCCACCACTGAAAATTTGTTCTAACCCGTAATCCAGCCAGCCAATGGGAAGGCTTGATTGATAATTTAGTATCGGCCTTTGTAGTTTACTAGCAAGTTCGCAGTTATAACGCGCGACAGGAAAAAAGAACAGGACGAGTGGTGCTGTTTTCATTTCCATTTCAAATAATGGGGTTGTTTTTCAAACGTTATATCGTCATTTCGTCGACTGCGTTCATGAGGAGTTCAATAGTAAGTTTTAGCTTTAAAAAATCGTGTTTTTTGTTTAGTTTGTTTTTAAATATCCGCCTAGCCTTGGCTTTAGGAATAAGAATGTCAATAGTAGGGCCTATTTGGTAACTGGGTTGGATCACGTAATGTTTGCATGTATTTCAGGATATTTACAAAATAGTAGCATGGAACAAATATTTTTTGGCTTGGAAAAACTAGGGCAATGAAACCGTTATGGAAAAATATTTTCTGCCATCATGAAATTTGTCGTTATGTATGTCAATCGCCCCAAACTCAAGATGGCGGCAGTATTCCCGCCATACAGTCCGTGATAAAATGTTGTCGAAAGAGGGCGCTGGGCGGCAGTATTCCCGCCATACAAAGCCACGTGATAAAATTTTGGTATATGTCGAAAGAGGGGGCTGGTTTGACATTACATGGCAATTTATAAGACAACGCTGTATCTTCTTTTACTATATGACAAGATTCATCTTACGATAGTCCCTAATCGTTATCACGCTGGGACGTTAATACCAAAGAAGAAGAAGAAGATGGTTTCCACCGGGGGTAAAACAAAAAAAACCTCAAGTGAAAAGGAAATGTGTGTGTGTGTGTGTGTCAGTGTTGGGAAGAGAGAGGTGAGGGTCTCTGTGTGTGAATTTTTTGTGGAGTGTGAATTTTACTAACAGTTGCCACTGTCGCTCCCAACCAAACCGTCCAAGTCTTTCACACATTACTGGATTTCAAAGAAAGAACTTTGGTCAAAATACCAAGCGTTCTTTATTCACGAGGAAAATAGTGAACTTCCGACAACGAAAACGAGTTCACCACTTTTTGTGGCAGAAAGAAACAAGAGGAAGAAGAGAAGAGATGTGTGTTGCCAAACAAGCTTCGTCTTGCATAGTTTTTCATAGGATTTGATAATTGGATACATGTATTAATTGAATGCATTTTTGGCTTTAGGGAGATGAGATAGTCAGAAACAGTTTTAGGCAGGCCATAAATAATGCCCGTTTTTATATGTTTGGTTGTCCTTAGGTGTACTTAAATTTGTATTCAGGTGTGTTTTTTAAATTGCTTGTGCGATAAATTGGAGGGAGTGGTCAACGCCAGGAGCATTTTCTGAGATTATGTCTGAGAATGCATTGATATGTGTATTAAGTTTTATATATACTAGTCACAACAAGTTAAGCACAGGTCCTTGGACACAGGGGGCTGATCCATTCCTTCAGAAAACATTATTTTCTTTTTGTTATGGGCAACCAGTGATGGAATCTCAAACAGCAGTGTTTGGGCGAGCCTGTGGCAACTTGTAGTGCGCATGGGGGTCTTGGTGGACCTCGTTGCCGCAGCGGGATAAAAAGTGCAAGTTGCGGTAAATGTGCTGTTTTGCAGTGAGCTTGCTGGCGACACAAGATGTGTAAAATGAAAAATTCGTTTACACCCGTGCAAGAGCAGTCTTTCGAGTGAGTTTTATGCCCCTTCCTTATGCTTTATAAGCGCGGGGGCTTGGTTACTGTCAGCCCGTTTCTCACCATGCCACCAAGAAGAAACTTAGCACCTTTGACAAAACCAGGGCGATTGCGTGGATGCAAGATGGCATTGCCAAGGCTGAAGTGGCGCGACGACTTGATGTGCATCATTCAGTTATTGTTAGACTGAACCAGCGTTTTAGGGCGACCAACAGCGTTGAAGAGAGGCCACGGTCAGGTCGGCCTAGGCAGACGACTCCAAGAGAAGATCGGTTCATCGAGAGGCAGGTCCTACTGCAGCGGGATGCCACCTCAACCAGCATTCAAAACGGCAGCTTCGTAGGGCAACTAACACATCCTCAGCCGTCAAGCCATACGAAACCGTCTTCACCACTTTGGCCTCAGATCACGTCGTCCAGCTGTGCGACCACGACTGCTAGCAGCCCATAAGCTGGCTCGCCGAGCTTTCTGCCAACGTCATGCGAGATGGAACCAACAACAGTGGTCTCAGGTCCTCTTTTCGGATGAGTCGTGGTTTTGTCTTGAACACAATGATGGCCGAACTAGGTTTGGAGGCGTGTTGGTGAACGTTTACATTGATGCAGCTGTTCGTGAGACCCGGGCCTTCAGGGGAGGATCTGTTATGGTATGGGGTGCCATCAGCCTCCACACAAGACACCACTCTACACATTGACGGAAAACCTCACAGGCCTCCGCTATCGGGATGAAATACTGGCGCCTTTCGTTGTTCCGACCATGCAACGAATCGGACCCATGGCAGTCTTCCAAGATGACAATGCTCGGCCACATAGAGCCCGGGTGGCCTTAGAATTCCTTGTGTCAGGCCGGTATACAAACGGATGATCTTCCCGGCGTATAGTCCCGACCTCAATCCCATCGAGCATCTTTGGGATGAGTTGGGGAGACGTGTAAAGGAGAACCATCCACCTCCCAGGGACCGTCAGGATCTCTTCCGAATGCTGCAACTGGAATGGCAGGGAATCCCAAGAGGGTCATCAGAACACTGGTCTACTCGATGAGGAGTACGCTGCATGGAATGTCTCGCCAATCGGGTGGTCACACCCATTATTGAAATGATTTGGTGAACTGGACAGATTTGGCAAACTTTGATTTCGACCCCTCCTCTGTTTAATTGTCTGTATATCCCAAACGTTTGTGCGATCACAATGAAATTCAATGTACGTTTGAACAAGATTATGAAATAAATCTGTTCCCAATTGGAAAGTCATGGCTTTGATATTTTTTGGAAAATATGCGGGTACATGTAAACTGTGCTTAACTTGTTGTGACTAGTTTTATTTTTTTTTTTTTTTTTTTTTTTCCCCTGTCGGAAATTTTGTACTTTTTGAAGAGGTTATAGAATCTATCCTGATATGGCTCTGTGCAGTCAGCTGGGCTTTAAACAGCAATCACAATAAGCTGTTTCTCAGCATCTTGAGGAAGCAGCTGGGGTAAATCAGATCACTGATAAAGGCATTATAATAGACTCCATTGTCCACCACACTAGCACCACCATTCTCACCGATAGTGTAAAAACAGCAGTCTTCTTCCTGCCAGTAGTAGGAATGCGCACACGCACATAAGTGTGCAGGAGTTGAGATTGAAATTAAGATGACCAGTAATCACAAAAAGGAAAAAAAAATTTAAGAACTCTATGTTTACTGGTACAAAAGAATAGCATCTCAGTAATACACACCACCACCACCACCAACACATGGCAGGTTTAGAAGTACAGCAAAGTTGACTATTCAAATCAAACAGGTTGGCTGTAACGGAGTTGAGCTAAGAGAAAAAAAGCAAATCGTAATCATGTAACAAATATGTTGGACTTAACGCGATTGCACACTATCCGATACCATACATCCTTACCAGAAAATTTTGTTTTCAAGAATAATCTCACTGAAAAATCAAGAACAGACCTTAATTTTCCAGGTACACTACAGATAAGTACATATTACATACTAAAGACTAAACCAAACACAACAATAAAACCAAACTAAAAGGCTCACCTGAGAAACGTTTGACCATTAATTAATGGTCCAAACCCAGATAATCCCAAGTCTTCTCTCTCTCTCTCTCTCTCTCTCTCTCTCTCTCTCTCTCTCTCTTCTTTTCTCTGTGTCTCTTTCTCCACTTTTCATGGTTACTTTCCAGGAAAATGAACCAGACACCTTTCAGAGGAGAGAATTCTGATTCTTATTTACACACACACACACACACACACACACACACACACCACACACACACACACACACACACACACACACACACAAAACCAGTTTGACAGAATAGTAAGAGTAGTACTACTTCTCCATGCCACTCTGGAAAATGAATCGGACATTTGACACGAGTAATTTGATTCTTCTTTAAAGAAAAAGTGAGAGGCAGGCACATGCGCATGCATGCACACATGCGCACATGCATGCACACATGCGTGTGCAAGTGCACACACACATACACACACACCACACACACACACACACACACACACACACACACACACTCATTCTCTCTCACACACATATATATGCACAGACAGACTACCAGCTTGACATAGTAGTAT
>CM060314.1:52500-67500 GCA_030674185.1 Monoplex corrugatus | reverse complement strand
CAGAGCCATATCAGGGATATAACCTCTTCAAAAAGTACAAAATTTCCGACAGGAAAAAAAAAAATATATATAATATATATATAAACTAGTCACAACAAGTTAAGCACAGTTTACATGTACCCGCATATTTTCAAAAAATATCAAAGCCATGACTTTCCAATTGGGAACAGATTTATTTCATAATCTTGTTCAAACGTACATTGAATTTCATTGTGATCGCACAAACGGTTTGGGATATATAGACAATTAAACAGAGGAGGGGTCGAAATCAAAGTTTGCCAAATCTGTCCAGTTCACCAAATCATTTCAATAATGGATGTGACCACCCCGATTGGCGAGACATTCCATGCAGCGTCTCCTCATCGAGTAGACCAGTGTTCTGATGACCCTCTGTGGGATTCCCTGCCATTCCAGTTGCAGCATTCGGAAGAGATCCCGACGGTCCCTGGGAGGTGGATGGTTCTCCTTTACACGTCTCCCCAACTCATCCCAAAGATGCTCGATGGGATTGAGGTCGGGACTATACGCCGGGAAGATCATCCTGTTGATACCGGCCTGCACAAGGAATTCTAAGGCCACCCGGGCTCTATGTGGCCGAGCATTGTCGTCTTGGAAGACTGCCATGGGTCCGATTCGTTGCATGGTCGGAACAACGAAAGGCGCCAGTATTTCATCCCGATAGCGGAGGCCTGTGAGGTTTCCGTCAATGTGGTAGAGTGGTGTCTTGTGGTGGAGGCTGATGGCACCCCATACCATAACAGATCCTCCCCTGAAGGCCCGGGTCTCACGAACAGCTGCATCAATGTAACGTTCACCAACACGCCTCCAAACTCTAGTTCGGCCATCATTGTGTTGAAGACAAAACCGCGACTCATCCGAAAAGAGGACCTGAGACCACTGTTGTTGGTTCCATCTCGCATGACGTTGGCAGAAAGCTCGGCGAGCCAGCTTATGGGCTGCTAGCAGTCGTGGTCGCACAGCTGGACGACATGATCTGAGGCCAAAGTGGTGAAGACGGTTTCGTATGGCTTGACGGCTGAGGATGGTGTTAGTTGCCCTACGAAGCTGCCGTTGGATGCTGGTTGAGGTGGCATCCCGCTGCAGTAGGACCTGCCTCTCGATGAACCGATCTTCTCTTGGAGTCGTCTGCCTAGGCCGACCTGACCGTGGCCTCTCTTCAACGCTGTTGGTCGCCCTAAAACGCTGGTTCAGTCTAACAATAACTGAATGATGCACATCAAGTCGTCGCGCCACTTCAGCCTTGGCAATGCCATCTTGCATCCACGCAATCACCCTGGTTTTGTCAAAAGTGCTAAGTTTTCTTCTTGGTGGCATGGTGAGAAACGGGCTGACAGTAACCAAGCCCGCGCTTATAAAGCATAAGGAAGGGGCATAAAACTCACTCGAAAGACTGCTCTTGCACGGGTATAACGAATTTTTCATTTTACACATCTTGTGTCGCCAGCAAGCTCACTGCAAAACAGGCACATTTACCGCAACTTTGCACTTTTTATCCCGCGCGGCAACGAGGTCACCAAGACCCCCATGCGCACTACAAGTTGCCACAGGCTCGCCCAAACACTGCTGTTTGAGATTCCATCACTGGTTGCCGCATAACAAAAAGAAAATAATGTTTTCTGAAGGAATGGATCAGCCCCCTGTGTCCAAGGACCTGTGCTTAACTTGTTGTGACTAGTATATATAAAACTTAATACACATATCAATGCATTCTCACACATAATCTCAGAAAATGCTCCTGGTGTTGACCACTCCCTCCAATTTATCGCACAAGCAATTTAAAAAACACACCTGAATACAAATTTAAGTACACCTAAGGACACCAAAACATATAAAAACGGGCATTATTTATGGCCTGCCTAAAACTGTTTCTGACTATCTCATCTCCCTAAAGCCAAAAATGCATTTCAATTAATACATGTATCCAATTATCAATCCTATGAAAAACTATGCAAGACGAAGCTTGTTTGGCAACACACATCTCTTCTCTTCTTCCTCTTTGTTTCTTTCTGCCACAAAAAGTGGTGAACTCGTTTTCGTTGTCGGAAGTTCACTTATTTTCCTCGTGAATAAAGAACGCTTGGTATTTTGACCAAAGTTCTTTTTTGAAATCCAGTAATGTGTGAAAGACTTGGACGGTTGGTTGGGAGCAACAGTGGCAACTGTTAGTAAAATTCACACTCCACAAAAAATTCACACACAGAGACCCTCACCTCTCTCTTCCCAACACTAACACACACACACACACATTTCCTTTTCACTTGAGGTTTGTTTTTGTTTTACCCCGGTGGAAACCATCTTCTTCTTCTTCTTTGGTATTAAAGTCCCAGCGTGATAACGATTAGGGACTATCGTAAGATGAATCTTGTCATATAGTAAAAGAAGATCAGCGTTGTCTTATAATTGCCATGGTAATGTCAAACCAGCCCCCTCTTTCGACATATACCAAAATTTTATCACGTGGCTTTGTATGGCGGGAATACTGCCGCCCAGCGCCCTCTTTCGACAACATTTTATCACGGACTGTATGGCGGGAATACTGCCGCCATCTTGAGTTTGGGGCGATTGACATACTTAACGACAAATTTCATGATGGCAGAAAATATTTTTCCATAACGGTTTCATTGCCCTAGTTTTCCAAGCCAAAAAATATTTGTTCCATGCTACTATTTTGTAAATATCCTGAAATACATGCAAACATTTACGTGATCCAACCCAGTTACCAAATAGGCCCTACTATTGACATTCTTATTCCTAAAGCCAAGGCTAGGCGGATATTTAAAACAAAACTAAACAAAAAACACGATTTTTTAAAGCTAAAACTTACTTATTGAACTCCTCATGAACGCAGTCGACGAAATGACGATATAACGTTTGAAAAACAACCCCATTATTTGAAATGGAAATGAAAACAGCACCACTCGTCCTGTTCTTTTTTCCTGTCGCGCGTTATAACTGCGAACTTGCTAGTAAACTACAAAGGCCGATACTAAATTATCAATCAAGCCTTCCCATTGGCTGGCTGGATTACGGGTTAGAACAAATTTTCAGTGGGTGGGGTAGGTATAGAGAGACGTAAACTGCACCATATTCTCTGTCATTTAATGGCCGGAAAGAGAGTGAGACCTGAATTACACCATTATCATAGGTTGTCCTCTGGGGCTGTAACAACGTTTCTATATTGATTCTACAGTGCTTCAACTGACAGACACAAAACACATATATTTGTTCCCCATTGCAAGGGCAACACATGGACTCGGCCATAAAGTTGTCTTCCATCGTAATCTTTTCACAACGTTCGTCAGAATTAACGACAAAATAAGATAAAAACAAAACGATAGTCTAATTGATTGAGCTATATATTTCCTAGAACATATTATCTTTGTACTAAAATTGGGGAAATCGGATGCCTGAATGTTGATTTAAAACAGAGAACTACATTTTCTGTTGCGCATTATAACAAAAAGGGCTGTGTGATGCGGTATTGTGAGTATAGATTTTAATATCGGTACGGGTCATTAGTTTAACTCTTTCAGTCCTGCCTATCTAAGACAACTTTCTCCCTTCATCCCTACGTTCTTATCAACAGCAGGTCCTTTCATTCCAGGGTTTTTGGAAGAATTCGCTAAGAAATCCGAGATAGGTATTTGTCAGAGATTGAAGCAATGTCGGAATCGGTATACTAAACCCAACACCAGTGGGTCCAGCAGTGGCATGTCAAAGTCTCTAATGGTGTTTGGATGTCCTGCTGTCCGTTTGGTGATACACAGGTTACAATACAGGTAACATTTATTTCTATTCTAATTATTAGTTCATAGTAAATTATGCAGTCACACAAACAACAAAAACAGTACAACATAAATGTTTCAAACTTACAGCATTTGTCCACTGCTAAATCCAATTCAGAATGACTGCACACATCTTAAAGATTGTCACTGTCCTGGTGTCTCAAACATGTAAGTTCTCTGTTGTGTTCATGAATCGTATTGTACATTGTACTATGATGCACCACTGTCCCTGTCTAGCCAGTAAATTATAAAGCAGTCACAACACATAATCACTACTGATCCATATTATTACACTGCGTACAACTGTAGCATACACATGTCTATGTGAAATGTCACAAAGGAATGTGTCACATGTCACACATACGTGACGTGCGTGTGGCACACTTTGAAACAGTCCTTGCGATTGTTGCAACATGAATACACACTGCACTTCTCCCACATCATTGAAGCTTTGGATACTTTGTAAGGATTATGAGCAAATTTGCAAGCTGTACCCTCTACTTTCCTGTTAAGTCATTAACATCAAGTCATCTGGTAAAGTTTCTTATCATCTGAAAACTGGTCACTGTCTGATCCTTCTCCCTCCATCTCGACCAAAGTGTAGAGAATAATCTCAACTCCAGGTAAAGCTATAACAGATTTTCAGTGTCAATGTCACTTCTGAACGTCGAAAGGAACATTTTCTTCTCTGTCATGGCATTAAGGTTGACCAAATACCTAACAGGAAACGATTAAATGGATTTGTCAGTCCAAAAAGGAGGCATCCCAGGAGTGTCAACCTGTAAAGAGCATGCCACGATGCTTTGGGAAGCAAACCAAACAGTTAACATAGAGAAGAAAGATCTCGACCTGATGTGACTTGATCTGGCTAATGCATATGCATCAGCCCCACATAAAATGATTCAACTGGCCCTGGAGATGTAATCTTGTCCCAAAGAGCATCCAAGAAATGCTGAAGAAGTAATTTCGTGGCTTCTGAATGCGGCTCTCCACAAAAGAATACACTACATGTGTACAGATTGTATCAATTTGGAGATAAGCATAGCCATGGGCTGTGCAAGTTTTCCAATACTGTTCGTGTTAGCAATGGAGGTCATCTTGAAAGCAGCAGTGAGGACTTCCGACCCAGCTGACCTCAGAAACGGATACCAAATACCCCTCCAAAAGCCTTCATGTAGGACTTGACAGTACTTTCCATAAAAGAAGAAGAGAAATGCGGGATCCTGAAGTAGCTGGACAAAGTCGTCGCCTCATTTAGGATGAATTTCAAACCAAAAAAAGTCGTGGAGCCTCTCAATGAGAAAGCGTAAAGTAGACGAAACAGTAATGTTTTCTGTCGCCAATCAGTTCATTCCAACAGTGACAGAAGAACCAGTAAAAAGCCTCGGAAGGTGGTATGACGACTCCCTGAAAGATACACAAGGGATAAGGAAACCAAGCAAACCGCAGAAGAAAGTTTGCAGGTAACAGACCACCGTAGCCTTCTTGGCAAATACAAAGTATGGTGCCTGCAGTTCATTGCAAAGCTGCTCTGGCCTCCGTTGATATCCAAGATCTGCACAAAGACAGTGGAATCGATGGAGTCAAAATCAATGAATACACAAGGACTCTTGTCACCAGGCAAAGCTGAAGCTACCCCTAAAACCCATTGTTGAAGAGTACAAGGCAGGAAAGGTCAAGCTTCTTAGCATGATTTGAAGACTAGGAAGATAAGGTTGTAAGATCAATCCAGCCCAAGCTGAAGACTGGTAGGAAATGGAATGTCCAGGAGGCGCTGGTTGCAGTGAAAGAAACCTCATGGTCAGAGAAATAATGGGGCACACACGCATACCAATAGGCAGGCAGGCACTGGGATTAACAAAAATGGAATGGCTGTCAAACGCCAATGGAAGGGCCAAAAGAGATAATAGTAACACAAGAGATGAAGAAAGAAGAGGATGCCACAAGACTTCATAAGGCAGTTCAACAAGGCCAACAGGGGCAGTAGACGACTTGGGGAAAGCACCCCAAAGACGTCTAAGCTGGAATGACTTGTGGCATATGGCTCCTCTCAGAATCAGTTTCATCCTCAGATCTGTGTATGACGTCCTGTCTGCGATTGTTAATCTGGTGAAATGGGGGAAATCAGATAATCCTGTCTACCCACTCTGCCAGGGCAAACAGTGGACTATGTCCTGAGCTCATGCAAGGTAGAACTAAACCAAAGAAGGTACACATGGAGGCACAACTGAGTTCTTCAAGAGATCGCACAAGCAATCAGCACTGCGATCAGCTCTGCCAAAGAAAAAAAACTTGCCACCGACCAGAAGCTCCAACAACCTTCTACATGGGCAGGAAGCAGAAAAACGTGGCCTGAAAAAGATGCGACACCCAGAGCATGGAAGCAGGGTCTCCTAGATAAAAGGAAGGACTTGGAGTGCATGGCAAATCTCCCACAAAGCAAGAAACATCCATAAATCATCAGCAGGAGTGTCATGAGACCGCACATAGTTCTCCACTCCCATTCATCCAAACAAGTGATTCTGATCAAGCTCACTGTACTATACGAAAGCAGAATTGAGGTGTAAGACTTCATAGAGTGTAAAATTCCCCCATATGTTGCTGGTGACCGAAAGCCAAGTGGTTAAGTCATCCATCACAAGGGTGACTTTGCCTTGAGAAATCTGACCACACAGGATGCACAGGTTTGATTCTAGGCGGAGGACAAATTAAAAAAAAAAAAGGTGACAGCAGAGGGGCAACCAGTAGTCATGATCTGGATGTGGCCCGGCCCCCCTAGAATCTCAGGAGTTAAGGGCTGAAACATTTGCTTGACGGGGATTTCTACTCTGAGGACCTTCTGCTGTCTGGCTCTCCCCAAAGTTTCTTACTACTAACAGATTTTCAGTGTCACCGATTCTCCCACACTTTGGATACTACTAAGCATTTCTTATCAACACACCCTGCTCCTCATCTGAACACCTGCTATATCCCATTACACTAGGCAGGCAGATAACGAGGTTCCAGGGTCACTTAGTTTGCGTAGCTCTTTTTTTTAGCCGCTCAAGCTGTTGGTACGAATGACAGCATCAGTTTCACTAACCTACTGATGTTTGCCGGACTGAGGATTGAACGGGTTAAGTTTCCGCTCCAGTGTTGGCTGGCCTAGAGTTCAAGGGGAAAATGTCGCCTAGAACTAACGCGCAGTTTCAGTGGTCATGTGGCCATGATATCCTGAACGAGTTGGCAGTGAACAGCCAGCGGGTGCTCTTTCAACCTCGGCACAGCCTGTGCTTGTCAGTTTTGTCAGCTATCAGTGTAATCGAATAGGCCGGATCAGCTGACCGATTAAAATATGACATTTCGTTTATTGTCAGCAGTATAATAGTGTTAAAGTGGGACATTGAACTTTCTACAAGCATGAAGCACTAATGATGTTCTGTTAAAAAGTCGTGTATGAGCTGGTTTGTAAAAGTCAGTGAAGTAAAACAGTGGAATGGTAACTGAAGCAGAGGATCCAAAATGTGATGCTTTTTCAACCAGGTCTTGACTATGCACTAAATTTAAAAACAAGTGGGAATGTTGTAAGATGCATGCACTACACAATTGTTAGATCACTTCGTCAATAACATTTATCCAATTTAAAAGATAGGCCATTTTTACAACATCAGTAAACAAGGCAGCAGCAATAATTGTTATGATAATAATGACATTTATAGCACATGTCTCATGGGTGAGAGCACGCCTATAATCACACAAAACAAACTATGCACGCCGTACATCGTGGATATGGAATTACCCACGCTAGTTTTAGAGAGACGAGCCTCCTCTCCTGTATGCATGTCACACGGGGTAGGGTGGCATCGCAAGTACCGACCGATATTTGGAACAAAGAACTGACCTGCTGACCCCTGAAATCTGAACCATGCTTGTCCGCAATTTTCGGCCTTGCCAAGAGAGATCTTGGTCTAGAGAAATATTGCCAATGCATCTATTGTATAAATTGTGCAGGTAATGTACATTCACGACTAGAAATGTACACACATAGGCACATACCAGCTTGATCTGCACATACACATAAGCATACATTGAATGTACCAATGCTGCAACATCTGTTCTCTCTCCCCCTCTTATTCTCTTACACACACGCGCGCGCGCGAGCGTACATACTCTCTCTCTCTCTTGCATACATACACACACACAGGCCAGTGCGCACCATCTACTGAATCACGGCAATGGTTTATGTGAATCACTCCCAAAAATAATTCTAGGTGAAAGTTCTGCCTTCATTTTCAATCAACAAAATGACGTTCACACTGACAAATACCTCCAAATACACCGAAAATGATCCTATAAACAATAAACCACCACGAAAACAGATGTTCTGGCATTTATGCATGGGGTACACCCTGACAAACGCACTGAAAGTCAACCCCACAACACTCCCAGACATTCTAACTTAACCCATAACGCCTTTCCAGGCATTTTACACATCAGATACACCTAACGCATTGACAAACAAAGGGAGGGAACATGGGGGAACTTGGAGGGATAAGGAGAGGAGGGAAACAAGGGGGAGGGAACTTGGAGGGGAGCCAAGGGGAGGGGGACTTGGAGCGTGAAAGAGAGGGGAAACAAGGGGGAGGGAACTTGGAGGGGGAAGGAGAGGGGTAACCAAGGAGGGAACCAAGGGGAGGGAATTTGAAGGGGGGAACCAAAGGGAAGGAACTTGGAGGGGGAACCAAGGAGAAGAAACTTGGGGGAGGGGGGCAAGGGGAGGGAACTTGGAGGGGGCCAAGGGGAAGGAACTTGTAGGGGGACAAGAGGAGGGAACCTGGAGGGGGAGCCAAGGGGAGGAAACTTGGAGGTGGAACAAAGGGGTCAGAATTTGGAGGGGTAACCAAGGGTAGGGAACTTGGATGGGGGACCAAGGGGAGGGAACTTCGAGGGGGACCCAGGGGAGGGAACTTGAAGGGGAGAACCAAGGAGAGGGAACTTGGAGGGGAACCAAAGGGAGGAAATGTGGAGGAGAGGAACCAAGGAGAGGGATCTTGGACAGGGTGAACCAAGGGCATATAACCTGGAGGGGCGAAGAATGGGGAGGGAACTTGGAGGGAGGTAATCAAGGGCAGGGTACTTGGAGGGCGGACCAAAGGGAGGGAACTTGGAGAGGGACCAAGGGGAGGGAACTTGGATTGGGGGAACCAATTGGAGGGAACTTTGAGGGGGAACCAAGGGAAGGGAACTTGAAGGGGGAAAACAAAGGGAGGGAACTTGGAGGGAAATCAAGTGGACGGAAAAGAGAGAAAAGAGACATATGGAGAGAGAAAGAGAGAGAGAGGAAGAGAAAGATAGTGAGAGAGAGAGAAGGAGGCAGAGACGGAGGAAGAAAGACAGAGAGAATCAGACAGAGAGAAATAGCGAGAGATAGATCGATAGAAAAGAAAGAGTGAGAGAGAGAGAGAGAAAAAGAGAGAAAAGACATATGGAAGGAGAGAAAAAGAGAGAGAGATAGACAGAGACGTTGAGAAATAGAAAGAGAGAGAGAGGGGAGAGAGAGATGGTGAGAGAGAGAGAAAGAGACAGAAAGAGAGTGAGAGAGAGAGTCAGACAGAGAGAAAGAGAGAGAGGGAGAGAGAAATAGAGAGAGAGAGAGAAAGAAAGAGGGAGTGAGAGAGATAGAGATAGAAAGCAAGAGAGAGAGACAGGCATATGGAGAGAGAGAAAGACATAGAGAGATAGAGACAGAGACACACATAGAGATAGAAAGAGAGAGAGAGACAGAGAGAGAGAGAAAGAAAGAGAGAGAGAGATAAAGAGAGAGATAGAGAATGAAATAGAGATAGAGAGAGAGAGTGAGAAAGAGACAGAGTCAGAAAGAAAGAGAGAGAAAAGAGAGACAATGACAATGACAATGACAATGACAATGATGCTTTATTTTCCAACGGTAAAAGCTATGGCTAGAAGCCATTTTTCAAACTTGCCGTTGCTATTCTATACACATGACATTTGTTTACAGTAACAAGTACAGCTTAAGGAAAATACATGTTGAATACTAAAATTAAGATACAATGAAATCAAGAAACGTACACAGTCAGCACTTAGAGATAGATAGATAAATAGATAGATAGATAGATAGATAGATAGATAGATAGATAGAGAGAGAGAGGGTAGATAGTATAGATAGATAGATAGACAGATGAGCAGGTAGATAAATAAAGAAAGAAAGAAAGATGATGTTGATAGTGATAATAATAAAAATAAGACGAAGAAGAGGAAGAAGAAGAAGGAAGAGGAGGAGGAGGAGAGGAAAACACAGTAAACAAAATAGTAATAAGATAAAACAAAATAAAATGAAATAGAGGGAGAAGAAACATTACATGTGACAAATTTATAGAAGATAAATCAAGCGTCAAATAGACTAATGTTCTTACAATTAAATCAAAGAAGATGAAATCAATTTTCTGATTACACACAAAAAATATTAACACTGCTACAACAATTACCACTACTACCACTACTACTACTACTACTACTACTAAACCCAAAGATAATAAATGGAGGTAGAAAAAAGAGCAGTTCAGAAGGATGATTAGAGGGGGGAAAAAGAAAAAAAAAAAAAAAAAAAAAAGGGGGGGGGGGGGGGGTTTAGCAAACATTGGGTCGATTGAAGGCATAAACACAAAATTCTGTAGGAGACAGAAAATCAACAGATGATATGAAGTCAAATAGACAAATGTATAGATAGATAAATAAAGTAAATTTTACTTTCGACAATAGGAAATTACAGTAATGATAAACGCATATGTATAATAGAAATATCATACATGTGTAAACAAATCAATAATTCATGTAATAAGACATAAATAAATCAAGAATAGTAACCATAATCAAGCGCCGTTTTTCTTGATAGGAGAAGAGAGATACAAGCATGATATGGATAACAGTTGGAGAAAAGTGACAAATACAGACAGCAGATAAGAGCCAACCAAACAAACAGACAATATGGCTAACAGATAAGATGGGCAAGCAAGCAAAGCAAAAAACAAACAAACAAACAAACTGAACAAAGGCAATGAGAAATAAAGAAGAAGCAAGAGATAATCAAACACGTCATAGAGTCATCAACAAATCATCGCATATAATACAGAAAGAAATACTGGTTGGCTGTTTGAACTGTTAAAATATCAATAATGTTAAAGAGAAAAACAAACAAACAAAAAGAACGCAAGTTATCATTGTGCATACACACACACACACACACACACACACAACACACACACACACACACACACACACACACACACACACACACACACACACACACACACACACACACACACACACACACACACATTGACTAGATTAGATGTCATAGGTTGAAAGGCAGCTGACGTTATTGTTGCTAACTGAGGTAATCTACGACACTGACGTCAGGTATTTAAATAAAGTAACTTTGAAGGAAGAGAGTGATTGAGTGTTTGTGATATTTGGGGGGAGGGTGTTCCATAGTTGTGCACCAGAAAACGATAAACTACTTTTATATATGTCAATTCTTGGACGGATAATTTTGAATTGATTTTGTCTTGAGTTTGAGTATGATCGCACATTCTGATTAAACAAATTGAGAAGATATTGCGGAACATTCCTTTTTGATACTTTAAACATTGTGATACCTTTATTGAACATTAAGTGTGACTTTAGAGGGAGGATTCCTAACTGTTTAAGTTTTTCATCTGTTGTTAAAGTGGGATCTGGCATGATAAGTTTTGCTGCCCTCCTATGTAAGGTGTTCAATTTTTTTAGATGAACTTCACATGAGCTATCCCACAGTGTAGAGGCATAATCTATGTGCGATTTAATATAAGCATTATAAAATAATTGGCGTGTGTTTGTATCTGTTAGATATCTTAATTTGGACAGAATAAATAAGTTCTTGGAGATAATCCTGCATAAATAATCAATGTGGTTTTGCCAGGTAAGATTATGATCAATGAGAACTCCCAGTAGACGGTGTTCAGGTATTTGTGCAATAGAATTACCTCTCAAAGACAGATTGAGTGACAGAGGGCCAAGCTGCCGTTTTTGGCGTGTGCATATAACCATACATTCAGTTTTCGTAGGGTTCAAAGCCATGGCGTTTTTAGCACACCAATCAGAAATTTCATTTAGGCTCTTTTGTAAACGTGTGTTTATAGTCGCTATGCTTGTGTCTTGTGTATGGATTGTTCCGTCGTCAGCGAACATATCACAGTGAACTGTGGGATCAGATATATGAAGTGGTAAGTCATTTATGAATACAGAAAACAGAATGGGTCCTAAGATTGATCCTTGGGGAACGCCACATTTCACATGACCCTCGGATGAATATGATCCATTAAGATGTACTTTTTGTTTGCGTTCATGAAAGTAGGAATTGAAAAATGAAACTGTTGAGTTGTTGGCAAGGTACGTTCGTAATTTAGCCAATAAGATATCATGATCAACGAGATCAAAAGCCTTTTTAAAGTCTAGAAATACTGCTCCAGTTAATTTGCAGTCATTCATGGCTAATAACCAGGTGTCAGCAAGCCGTGTTAGGGCTGTATGACAAGAGTGGTTCTGACGGAAACCAGATTGCAGTGGGTGAAGAATACTTTTGGTTTCCAGGTAGTCTGAAAGATGTTTATGGATGTTTTTCTAAAGGCTTTGATAGGACAGAGAGAAGAGAAATTGGCCTGTAATTATTTATTTGTGAAAGATCTTTTGTTTTTGGTAAGGGTACAACTTTGGCCTGTTTTAGAGCTCTGGGGAATACGTTGTTTTTTATGCTGATGTTGTAAATATATGTAAGTTGTTCCGCGATGTAGGGCAGAGACAGTTTTAGTATTTTGGGACTGATTTCATCTGGTCCTGATGATTTTTTATTATTCATTTTACTTATATACATTCCAGTTTCATGGACTGCTATACTGGGAATATTAAATGAACTTGTATTATTGGTCCTCTCTTTGCAAAAGTTAATAAGATTTTCAGAGGGGACATATTGATCACAGTTAGAAATAGGACGGGTTAGTAGTTCTGATACTGACAGAAAATGATCATTGAATTTGTTTGCTGTGAAACTGAGAGGCGTGCCTGGGAGCTTTTTCCCACTTCCCTTAATAACTAAGTTCATTGCTCTCCATAGTGATGATACATCTTTACTGTTTTTTACCAGTCGATCAAAGAGAGACTTCTTGGCTTGACAGACCATTATTTTACCTTATTACGCATCGCTTTGTATTCAATGAAGCGTTTTTCTTTCTTGAGTTTATCTCGTAATGACATCGCATTGATAATGTCTGTTGACAGCCATGGGGGCATTGTTGGATGCTTTACTCTTTTCCGTCGTAGTGGGGCATGTTTATTTAGGACAGTCGTGAACAAGTTGTACCAAATGTCTAGGGCTTCGTTAGGATCACTAGTACTAAACACACTACTGAACTCTACTCTACCAAGATCAGAGAGGAATGCATCCTCATCAAAGTGTTTGAATGATCTATATGTTATACATGTATGATTATTCTTTTTTATTTTTTGAACTTTGGCTGACCAGGTGCAGTTTACAGATTGGTGATCACTTATGCTTAAATCATCTACAGCTGCATTAATTATTGCCTCTGGTTTGTTTGTATAGATATGATCTAAGAGGGTTTCTGATGTTGCTGTGATTCTTGTTGGATTTTTGATTACTTGTTTTAGGCCAACCAGGATGGTCGTTGACTGCCAAGCGGGTTGTGGAGTGAGTAGGTCAAAATTAAAGTCACCTAACATTAGAATATCTGTATGTCGTTGACACAGTTTGTCCATCATCTTTAGAAAGTGGTCATGCCATTCGTATGTGCTCCTGGGATTTCTATATAAAATACCGATAAGTAAAGGTGGAGTTGTTGCAGAAGGCTTTAGCTCCACCCAGATACATTCAACTTCTTTGGTTTCTAAGTCATAACGTCTGTTGGTCATTTGTTGAATATCTCGGTGGATGTAAAGCGCAACTCCAGTTTCTCCATGGCATGAGGGATCTCTCCTGATTACAGAATAGTCTGGGATTGCTATAGCTTCATCTGTAATATGAGATGCTAGTCGTGTCTCGGTCACACCGTACAAATGGTAATAATTTTGTTTGTGTAGGAACACGCACAGGTCTGATACTTTGTTTTGGAGATGATAGACATTAACATGACCAACACGCAGATCCTGTTTTTTTCGAATGAATGTGGTCATTGGTGATTTCAACACTGCGTCTGCACGCTGAAGTGAAATATATGAAGAGAGGATAGAAAAATTGGTCTATACCTAATACAAAGTGTGAACAATGATAATATTATACACTGATGAAAACAAAATGTAACAGTGCAGAGAGTGTTTTTTCTTGACAGTTCAGCCAAGACTGACTACAGGTATACACACTGTCAGTCTTCAGAGAAAAAACAAAAAACAAAATAACAAAAAAACTCAGAACAAAAAGATAAGTAAGTAAACTAAAATAAAATAAAGGCCGCACTGAGGATATACTGAGCGTCTCTCGCAGTGCAATATTTGTATCCACCTAACACTGGGCACAGGCAGACACAGCTGTAGAAAATTAGGTGGTATTAACACCACCCAAAGCAAGTCAGTTTCAACCGTCGGTTGAACTGACCAAGTCAATCAAATAATTATGTCTGTAAGTCTCAGTGTCAATCTCATTCAAAGTTATAGCACAACACAGTATCAATGTAAATAAGTTGTTCCCAGGTAATACGCGACACCAACAAGGTGGAGATGGCAGCAGGTCACAACACAGCAGAAGCAAATGAATATTAAGAACGTGGAGAAGAGGTATAGAAAGATATTTAAAAGTAAGGAAGTAAACTAAGTAGCTAAATAGCTAAATAAATAAGTGAATAAATGAATAAACAAATAGGTAGAGAAATGAAAATAATAAAAGAAGATTAATTCATAAAAGGTTTTAACACCTGCACCAATGCACTGATGATAGATGCAGGATCTACACAATTCTGTTGGGAAGTTATTGCTGTAGCACTTGGTCCCAGCATTTGTTGAACTGCAGGTGATTTGGGGTGTCTTGTAGTCATGCAGGGGAATTCAGCATGATACTGTGTGTTGTTCTGCTCCGCACTGACACCAGCGGGGACTGCAGGTGGGTGTTGTAGATGGCTGGAGCTGGGGACTGCAGGTGGGTGTTGTGGGT
>CM060314.1:30000-47500 GCA_030674185.1 Monoplex corrugatus | reverse complement strand
GTAGTTGGCTGGGCTATAAGCGATATGAACTTGGAGTTGTTTTTAACATGGTGTTAGCCCTGATATGACTGTAGTAGTTGGCTGGGCTATAAGCAGTATGAACTTGGAGTTGTTTTTAAAATGGTGTTAGCCCTGATATGGCTGTAGTAGTTGGCTGGGTTATAAGCAGTATGAACTTGGAGTTGTTTTTAACATGGTGTTAGCCCTGATATGGCTGTAGTAGTTAGCTGGGCTATAAGCAATATGAACTTGAATTGGTTTCATCTTGTGTGATCAGATTCATGGGAAAGGTTTTTGAAATGCTTTTTTGACTTGAAAGGAATAGCCATGAGCTTGGTTTTTCACTGTTGTCGTTTTAACCCTTTGACTCCCGCATTCTGTCCACCAGCATCCTGCATCGCCAACCATACTAACCATGCAAAAACTTAACCCTTTGATTCGCTCACCCTATCTACCAGGAAGCTGGTGGATAATGAGTGATTCGAAGGGTTAAATTTTTGCAGTTGGTGGATAGGGTGCAGGAGTCAAAGGGTTAAGTTTTTGCAATTGGTGGATAGGGTGCTGGAATCAAAGGATTAATTAAATTTGGAGTTGTTTTTAATGTGGTATTAGCCCTGATATGACTCTGGTAGTTGGCTGGGCTGTAAGCAATATGAAGTGGAAGTATAAGATAAGTGTTGTTGATGTCAGGTGGTTTTGTGTTTCCCTCCCCCCCCCCCAATCTCTCTACTACAGTTTAACCACTGTTGTTGACAAGGGTGTTCTGCTTTTGTTTTGTTATTATAATTTGATTTTTTTCAGTGAGATAACCACTGTTGTTGATACAATGTGCTGTCCCCTGCCTCCCCATGTGAGAACCATTGTCATGATGGAGGGGATGGGGGGTCAGTTCTATGTGTGTGTGTGTGTGTGTGTGTGTGTGTGTGTGTGTGTGTGTGTGTGTGTGTGTGTGTGTGTGTGTGTATGTGTGTGTGTGTGTTTTACCCCGCTATGACATGATTGGTGTTGACATGATGATGGCATTCCCATTTATCTTTTTCTTTGTTTTTTCCTTTTTTCCCCCTTTTTCTTAATGCCATGAAATGACCAGTTGATGATACAGAAGTAGTCTCTCCCTCCCTTTTCTCTTTCTGTCTTTCTTTCTCTCTGTCTTTCTCTCTTTCTCTGCCTTTGTCTTTCTCTCTTTCTCTGCCTTTGTCTCTGCCTCTCTGGCTCTGTCTCCATCTCTTTGTCTCTGTCTCTGTTTGTGTGTGTTTTTGTGTGTATGTGTTAGTGTGTGCATGTGCATGTGCATGTGCATGTGTGAGTAGATGTCGCGCCAGTAGGCAGCAAAAGTGTGTGTTGTGTTTTACAGTGATTTTATCATGGTTCTATTTGATTTTATGCATTGAAGTTTGTATCAATTTGTTCCTTTTAAATCCCGACATATGGTGATGTATATATATTTTATTTAAAAAAAATTTTGAATATTTTACCAGATAATCTGATTTTAAAGTTTTTATACCTACTTTTCATCATTTTAATTCAGCAGCTCAAGTCATACATTTTATCTGTGAACTGTGTTTACATTTTAGCCTACTGTGTTCGCCCAACGCTACAGCTTCCAAACCTTTGTGTGTTGTGAACTGACCAACCCACACACCAACCTGCAAGCAACGTCCTCTCCTGGCTGGCTCGCAATTATGGACCCATCCTTTTTAAAACAAATTGGACTGACACTTTTTAAACACAGCAAGTGTTACCTCGGTGGAGACGTCTACCAGCGCATACGAACACTGGGGCTGTGTTGTAAGCCCCGCAGTGCGCGATCCTGTCGTGGTGGACGTCTCCACCGTCTTTGGCACAACCTGCCTCCTGCTGTACCAGTCCGACACCACTTTTCGTCTTCTGCTTCTTCGTCTCCTCCACTGCTCCTGCCCTCGACCTGGCTGCTGTGGGCTTCGACTCCTCCTCTGCCGTCTCCATCTGTCCTGGTGGCGCCGCCTGCACCTTCTGATGGGTGTCGCCTTCACTTTCTGTCCCGCCGGTGCCGCCTTCACCTTCTGTCCCGCCGGTGCCGCCTTCATCTTCTGTCCCGCCGGCACTGCCCTCGTCTTCTGTCCCGCTGGTGCTGCCTTTGTCTTCCGTTCCGTTGGTGCCGCCTTCGTCTTCTGTCCTGCGTGTGCCGCCTTCGTCTTCTGTCCCGTCGTTGCTGCCTTCGTCTTCTGCCCCGCTGGTGTCGCCTTCATCCTCTGTCCCGTCGGTGCTGCCTTCATCTCCAACTCGGTCACCGCCATGTGACTCTGATAAACTAAAACTATGCCTTTTTAACGCTCAGTCAACATGCGCAGATGGCAAAGCCGATGTCATTGCTGACTTTATCGCAGATGAGCATGTTGATATTGCTTTTATCACAGAAACATGGCTTAACCCCCTTGGTCATGAACCTATACATGCGAGTCTCACTCCGAGTGGTTACAGGCTTGCTTCTTTCCATCGCTCATCCCGAGGTGGTGGTATCGCCATCCTCTACAACGACTCACTCCATTCCCGCCTATCTTTCTCGCAGTCTCTGCCTTTCTCCCATCCTTCTTTCGAGCACGTTGAAGTATCCTTCCAATCCACCCCTCACCCCATCACCTTCTCCTGTGTCTATCGACCTCCACCTAGCTCTCCAACAAGCTCACCACATCCATGTTTCTCTCTGACTTTGACCAACTACTTGACTACTACTGCCTCTTACCTGGAAATCTCATCATTCTAGGTGACATCAATGTCCACTATGACAACACTCACCGTTATGACACAAGACATATCATCAACTCTCTGTCCACTCACAATATGACACAACATATTTCTGAACCAACCCATCAAAAAGATCACATTCTTGACTGGATCATTTCTCGTGATCACCACAATTCAGCTACTGACAACTGCCTAGTTCTTTCTACCCGTCTAACTTCAGCCCTTCATCTGACCACTCTGCAATTCTCTGTTCTCTTGACATCTCTCCTCCTTCCCGTACCATGCGCACAGTGACTCGACGCAATCTCAAATCTATCGACCTCTCCACATTTTCATCTGATGCCTCCCGCCTCCTTTTTGAAAAGTCACATAACCTTGCCGATGAATTCTATACTACTCTCCACCATCTTCTGGACACTCATGCTCCAGCCACAACCCGTCTTTTACCTGACCACCCCCCTACCCCCTGGCTCACTCATGAGATTGCCTGTGCAAAACGTACCCGCCGCAGAGCAGAGCGCGCTGGCGCAAATCCAAACTCACTGTACATAGGCAACTTTTCCTAGCCTCTAAAACACAAGTATCCACCCTCATTGCATCTGCAAAAACAAGCTATTTCCAAACCAAAATCCTGAATGCCTCTTCTTCAAAAGAACTCTTTACAACCATGAATCATCTCCTTGGCACACGAAAAGATTTACCTCTCCCAACAAAACACACAAATAAAGAACTCCCATCTGTATTCTCCAAGTATTTCACCACTAAAATACAAACTCTTCGTGACAGGCTTGACAGGACACCCTGTCAACCATGCCCACCTGACCCTTCCTTCTCTGGCACACCTCTTACTACTTTTACCCCAGTCTCACAAGAAGAAATTCTCAACACAATCAGATCCATGTCGTTCAAAACCTGCGAACTGGGTCCTCTTCCAGGTTCTCTCTACTCTGACTGTCTCCCTACTCTCCTCCCATTCATCACTGACATCATCAACACTTCTCTTCAAACTGGAACTGTCCCAGATTCTTTCAAGTCTGCTATTGTTCACCCTCTCCTCGAGAAATACAATTTAGACCCAAATGAACTGAAAAATTACCGGCCTATCTCTAATCTCTCTTTCTTGTCAAAACTCATCGAAAAAGTTGTCCTCAACCAGCTGAACTCTCACCTGTCTGCCAACAATCTCCTCAATCCTTTCCAGTCAGCCTACCGCCAGTGCCATAGCACTGAAACTGCCCTACTACACATTCTCAACAATCTCCTCCTTGCAACTGATACTGGCAAAGTCTCTCTCCTCACACTCCTTGATCTGTCTGCAGCCTTTGATACCATTGATCATGGTATTCTCCTTTCTAGACTTCATCATACTTTTGGCATCTCTGACATTGCTCTCTCCTGGTTCACTTCATATCTATCAAACAGAAAACAAACTGTCCTCAATAATGGCACTTACTCTTAACCTGCATACCTGACCTGTGGTGTTCCACAAGGATCTGTCCTTGGCCCTGTTCTTTTCACTCTTTACACCTCCCCCCTGTCCACCATCATCAACTCCCACTCTATAAAACACCACTTCTATGCTGATGACACCCAACTTCAAGACAGTGACTCACCTGACAATATACAGCACCTCTTGACTTGCACCACTGAGTGTTACTCGGACATTAAGAACTGGATGACATATAATAAATTTCAGCTTAATGATGACAAGACAGAAGCTATCCTCATTGGCACCTGTCAGAAACTTTCTCATCTGCCTCCTCTTTCTCTCCCATTATGTAACACATCAGTCCCAATTTCTGATTCAGCTAAAAACCTTGGTGTCTGCATTGACTCTACCCTCTCCATGAACAACTTTGTTTCTCAAACTGCCAGATCTTGCTACTATCACCTCCATCGTATAAGCCTGATCAGGAAGTATCTCTCTGTTGAAACAACTGCAAAACTCGTTCTCTCCTTCATAATGTCTCGCATTGACTATTGCAATTCACTCCTGTCTGGTCTTCCTGCCTCCACCATACACATCCTACAGCGCATTCAAAACAATGCTGTACGCCTTGTACTCAAAAAGAAAAAAGCTGACCACATATCTCATCTCCTGGCACAACTTCACTGGCTCCCTGTATCAAAGCGCATACAGTACAAACTAGACACCATGTGCTACAAAAGCCTCAATAACGCAGCCCCCGATTACCTGTCAAGCCTACTTGAGATCTATCTTCCCTCACGTACCCTCCGCTCTGCCTCCGATCCTCTGACTTTTCGCTTTCCACGCACTAAGCTCAATACCTATGGTCCACGAGCCTTCTCTGTTTCTGGTCCACTCTCCTGGAACAAACTTCCTCTCTCAGTCCGTCAGCAACCTACTTTTGTCTCCTTCAAGTCCGCTCTCAAAACTCACCTTTTCTCCTCTGCATAAAATCCTGACCTCACTCAATCCCCTCTGCAGCCTGTCTCCACTCGGAGGGGAATCACATTGTAATATATAATTGTATATAATATGCTCTCTATAATTTTCCATTGCTTTTATTCTTTCTCCCCATTTATAGCCGTGTGCGTGTGTGTGTGTGTGTGTGTGTGTGTGTGCGTGCGTGTGTGTGTGTGTGTGTGTGTGTGTGTGTGCGTGCGTGCGTGTGCGTGCGTGCGTGCGTGTGTGTCTGTTTCAGCGCTTAGATTTGATTTTATCAAGATTTTGCTCTATATAATTATTGTAATTATTTATCATTATTAACTTTTACTCGTACTGCCTGACTGGGCAGAGGTTCAGAAATGAATTCTTAAACTGGACCACTGTCGTGTCTTAGATCCCATAAAGCATAATAACTGTGTCATGGATTAGATCCCACAAAGCATAATAACTCTGTCATGGATTAGATCCCATAAAGCATAATAACTCTGTCATGAATTAGATCCCACAAAGCATAATAACTCTGTCATGGATTAGATCCCATAAAGCATAATAACTGTCATGGATTAGATCCCATAAAGCATAATAACTGTCATGGATTAGATCCCATAAAGAATAATAACTGTTATGGATTAGATCCCATAAAGCATAATAACTGTCATGGATTAGATCCCATAAAGAATAATAACTCTGTCATGGATTAGATCACATAAAGCATAATAACTGTCATGGATTAGATCCCATAAAGCATAATAACTGCCATGGATTAGATCCCATAAAGCATAATAACTCTGTCATGGATTAGATCCCACAAAGCATAATAACTCTGTCATGTCTTAGATCCCATAAAGCATGATAACTCTGTCATGTCTTAGATCCCATAAAGCATAATAACTGTCATGGATCAGATCCCATAAAGCATAACAACTGTCATGGATTGGATCCCATAAAGCATAATAACTCTGTCATGGATTAGATCCCATAAAGCATAATAACTCTGTCGTGTCTTAGATCCTATAAAGCATAATAACTGTGTCATGGATTAGATCCCATAAAGCATAATAACTGTGTCATGGATTAGATCCCATAAAGCATAATAACTGTCATGGATTAGATCCCACAAAGCATAATAACTGTTGTGGATTACATCCCATAAAGCATAATAACTCTGTCATGGATTAGATCCCACAGAGCATAATAACTGTCATGGATTAGATCCCACAAAGCATAATAACTGTCATGGATTAGATCCCACAAAGCATAATAACTCTGTCATGGATTAGATGCCATAAAACATAATAACTCTGTCATGGATTAGATCCCACAAAGTATAACTCTGTCATGGATTAGATCCCATAAGGCATAATAACTGTCACGGATTAGATCCCATAAAGCATAATAACTGTCATGGATTAGATCCCATAAAGAATAATAACTGTCATGGATTAGATCCCATAAAGCATAATAACTGTCATGGATTAGATCCCACAAAGCATAATAACTGTCGTGAATTAGATCCCATAAAGCATAATAACTCTGTCATGGATTAGATCCCACAAAGTATAACTCTGTCATGGATTAGATCCCATAAAGCATAATAACTCTGTCATGGATTTGATCCCATAAAGCATAATAACTCTGTCATGGATTAGATCCCACAAAGCATAATAACTGTCATGGATTAGATCCCATAAAGCATAACTCTGTCATAGATTAGATCCCACAAAGCATAACTGTCATGGATTAGATCCCATAAAGCATGATAACTGTGTCATGGATTTGATCCCACAAAGCATAATAACTCTGTCATGGATTAGATCCCACAAAGCATAATAACTCTGTCATGGATTAGATCCCACAAAGCATAACCCTGTCATGGATTAGATCCCATAAAGCATAATAACTCTGTCATGGATTAGATCCCATAAAGCATAATAACTGTTGTGTATTAGATCCCATAAAGCATAATAACTCTGTCATGGATTAGATCCCACAGAGCATAATAACTGTCATGGATTAGATCCCACAAAGCATAATAACTGTCATGGATTAGATCCCATAAAGCATAATAACTCTGTCATGGATTAGATCCAACAAAGCATAATTCTGTCATGGATTAGATCCCACAAAGCATAATAACTGTCATGGATTAGATCCCATAAAGCATAATAACTGTCATGGATTAGATCCCATAAAGCATTATAACTCTGTCATGGATTAGATCCCACAAAGCATAATAACTGTCATGGATTAGATCCCACAAAGCATAATAACTGTCGTGTCTTAGATCCCATAAAGCATAATAGCTCTGTCGTGTTTTAGATCCCACAAAGCATAACTCTGTCATGGATTAGATGCCATAAAACATAATAACTCTGTCATGGATTAGATCCCACAAAGCATAATAACTCTGTCATGGATTAGATCCCACAAAGCATAACTATGTCATGGATTAGATCCCATAAAGAATAATAACTCTGTCATGGATTAGATCCCACAAAGCATAACTCTGTCATAGATTAGATCCCATAAAGCATAATAACTGTCATGGATTAGATCCCATAAAGCATAATAACTGTCATGGATTAAATCCCATAAAGAATAATAACTGTCATGGATTAGATCAAATAAAGCATAATAACTGTCATGGATTAGATCCCACAAAGCATAATAACTGTCGTGGATTAGATCCCATAAAGCATAATAACTCTGTCATGGATTAGATCCCACAAAGCATAACTATCATGGATTAGATCCCACAAAGCATAATAACTGTCATGGATTAGATCCCACAAAAAGCATAATAACTCTGTCATGGATTAGATCCCACAAAGCATAACTCTGTCATAGATTAGATCCCACAAAGCATAACTATGTCATGGATTAGATCCCATAAAGCATAATAACTCTGTCATGGATTAGATCCCACAAAGCATAATAACTGTCATGGATTAGATCCCACAAAGCATAATATCTGTCATGGATTAGATCCCATAAAGCATAATAACTCTGTCATGGATTAGATCTCACAAAGCATAACTCTGTCATGGATTAGATCCCACAAAGCATAATAACTCTGTCATGGATTAGATCCCACAAAGCATAATAACTCTGTCATGGATTAGATCCCATAAAGCATAATAACTGTCATGGATTAGATCCCATAAAGCATAATATCTCTGTCATGGATTAGATCCCATAAAGCATAATAACTGTGTCATGGATTAGATCTCACAAAGCATAACTCTGTCATGGATTAGATCCCACAAAGCATAATAACCCTGTCATGGATTAGATCCCATAAAGCATAATAACTCTGTCATGGATTAGATCCCATAAAGCATAATAACTGTCATGGATTAGATCCCATAAAGCATAACAACTCTGTCATGGATTAGATCCCACAAAGCATAATAACTCTGTCATGGATTAGATCCCATAAAGCATAATAACTCTGTCATGGATTAGATCCCATAAAGCATAATAACTCTGTCATGGATTAGATCCCATAAAGCATAATAACTGTGTCATGGATTAGATTCCACAAAGCATAATAACTGTCATGGATTAGATCCCACAAAGCATAACTCTGTCATGGATTAGATCCCACAAAGCATAATGACTGTGTCATGGATTAGATCCCACAAAGCATAATAACTGTCATGGATTAGATCCCACAAAGCATAACTCTGTCATGGATTAGATCCCACAAAGCATAATGACTGTCATGGATTAGATCCCACAAAGCATAATAACTCTGTCATGGATTAGATCCCATAAAACATAATAACTGTGTCATGGATTAGATCCCATAAAGCATAATAACTGTGTCATGGATTAGATCCCACAAAGCATAATAACTGTCATGGATTAGATCCCACAAAGCATAACTCTGTCATGGATTAGATCCCACAAAGCATAATGACTCTGTCATGGATTAGATCCCACAAAGTATAACTCTGTCATGGATTAGATCCCACAAAGCATAATAACTCTGTCATGGATTAGATCCCACAAAGCATAATAACTCTGTCATGGATTAGATCCCACAAAGCATAATTGTTATGGATTAGATCCCACAAAGCATAACTGTCATGGATTAGATCCCACAAAGCATAATTGTCATGGATTAGATCCCATAAAGCATAATAACTCTGTCATGGATTAGAGCCCATATAACATAATGACTCTGTCATGGATTAGATCCCATAAAGCATAATAACTCTGTCATGGATTAGATCCCATAAAGCATAATAACTCCGTCATGGATTAGATCCCATGAAGCATAATAACTCTGTCATGGATTTGGGGGTCTGTTGTGATTACAGATTGCAGTAATGTCAAAGACTCTGATTGCAGTTTGGTTTCAGTTTAGAAAATTAAGAACCAACATGCGTGGGTATTTTCCAACAAGCGTATTGGCATTCATGTTGTAGCAATTATATGTTCCCGTGAAACTTGAATCATCCATATTAATGGCAGAAGTCTAATCGTGCTATGCAGTTATTGATTTGTCAATTTTTCTGTTTAGTTCAGCTTGAACTTGTAGATTTTCTAGTAAAGCACGAGAATATGATCAGAAGAGAATAGTGCAGGCAGAATCTGCTTCTCAGAATTCATCAAAATTTATGCCGTGAGATGGTCATTCACATTTGACTCCTCTGAAATTGTTTTGAGTGGTTAAAGTCACGCCTTTCTTGTCGAACTCGGTCCGTTGTCATCATTTATATTGGGTCAGCTCCATCTTTGCAGAAATATATGCATTGAAGAATTGTTTTTCAAAATCGTTTTCCATTTATTGCAAGTGTTTTTTTCCCATTACCATATCACAATGTCTCTTGGACCATCCATGTTATCAATCAAACATTTTATGCACGTGTTTATTTCTCTGGGCATAAAGATTTTTTTTTTCAGTCGTTAATTATTAAATTCGATGACCTTGTCTACTTTAACAAAACATGCATAGCTAAAATACATGAACAGAAATACACAGATGAAGGGTGATTGATATTTGGTGTTTAAATTTTGATGAAAGTAAAATTGTCTGATTCGTCAAGTTCATATCCAATTGAATTTTTTCTTTGTTTGCTTGTTCTTTCAGAAATATGTGCTTCTTTCCCTAATTTATATAATGATTAAAGAATAATGGTTCTGCTAATAACACATCTGATGTTTGCAAAAGCATCTTTCCAGAATAGAGCTGAACGTCTTGTTTACCTAACACTTCAGCAGATAGCATTCAAACTAAAAGAAATTAGAGGAAAATCCTGACTGATTTTTAAAAGAAGTAAATGCCAATCATGGAGAGACTTTTGCTCTAAACTAACAATTCGAATTCCAAAGCAGAAAGTTCGGAAATTCACCAACAGATGAAAGGGAAAACGCCTATCCCTCTGCCAACCGCCCAAACTGTCAGATTCTCTGATCACTAACAAAAACAGTAGTCTCCAGTTTAATAGCTTCCATTATTGAAGACAACTCTTCCAGACATGTTCGTTCAGATGCAATTTTCAAGATTTTACAAGAGATCAAAAGTTTTATCTTGTATGATCATACCATTTCTCTCCTCGGCAGGAAGACCAGACAGGAGTGAATTGCAATAGTCAATGCGAGACATTATGAAGAAGAGAACGAGTTTTGCAGTTGTTTCCACAGAGAGATACTTCCTGATCAGCCTTATACGATGGGCTGCTAAGTACACCACAACAACAAGCATCTTACGAACGACTGCTATGTACACCACAACAACAAGCATCTTACGAACGACTGCTATGTACTCCACAACAACAAGCATCTTACGAACGACTGCTATGTACACCACAACAACAAGCATCTTATGATGGAGATATTATTCAAGATGGCGCCGGATCGTGGCGACTAGGCTATTCGCTGTGCTGTGTTGTGTCTTTTGTTGGCGTGCCTGGCTGTGGAGAGGTGTGAATGTGTGCTGAGATATTCTCGTGAGGATCTACTTTCCCTTCGGACTTCTTTGAATCGTGAGCAAAGGCCTGTTTTTACCTTCTCTCATCCTGATTTTACCATTGACAGTGAACTCACTCAATCGCCACAGCCAAGTGAATTCAAGATGGCGCCGGATCGTGGCGACAAGGCTATTCGCTGTGCTGTGTTGTGTCTTTTGTTGGCGTGCCTGGCTGTGGAGAGGTGTGAATGTGTGCTGAGATATTCTCGTGAGGATCTACTTTCCCTTCGGACTTCTTTGAATCGTGAGCAAAGGCCTGTTTTTACCTTCTATCATCCTGATTTTACCATTGACAGTGAACTCACTCAATCGTACAAGACAGAAGAGACTATAGGGACTGTTCGATTCTCTGCTTTACGGAAACATGACTACATAAGGATATCCCTGACAATCTTATTCAAATGAAGGGTTTCAGTCTCTATCGATCGGACAGAGTCCCTGAACTTTGTGATAAATCAGTTGGGGAAAATAAAATCCTGTTCTTGTTCTTCTCTTGTTTAACCTTGTCCTCTTAGTCTACATACTCATTTTATTGTAATTAACTCATTTTGATTTTAATGTGCATATCGCGTTGCATCTTTAATCAAATTTTTTCTATACCTACCAAAGTTTTTTCAATGAGTATGGCCCTTTTTGTCCATTGTTAAAAGTCCTGACCAATGCATCTGACTCTTATGATGTGCTTTTTTAACCGTAGATATTTAGATTTAGACATTATCTTTGATATTGTTTCGACAAAGAGGGAGGGGGAGAGAGATGAGGGGAGGAAGAGGGTGAGAGAGGAGTGAAAGAGAGAGTGAGAGAGAGTAAGAGTATGTGTGTACATGTGTTTATGCGTTCTTGTGCCTATATGTATTTTAATGCGAATGCCAAAACAATTTCCCATTGTGATGCTTTGGGCTAAATAAAATTCTTGTATCTTGTATCTTGTATCTTGTAAGTACTCCACAACAAGAAGCATCTTACAATGGGCTGCTAAGTACACCACAACAAACATCTTACGATGGACTGCTAAGTACACCACAACAAACATCTTACGACGGACTGCTATGTACACCACAACAAGAAGCATCTTACAATGGGCTGCTAAGTACACCACAACAAACATCTTACGATGGACTGCTAAGTAAACCACAACAAACATCTTACGATGGACTGCTATATACACCACAACAAGAAGCATCTTACAATGGGCTGCTAAGTACTCCACAACAAGAAGCTTCTTACGAAGGGCTGCTAAGTACACCACAACAAGAAGCATCTTACGATGGGCTGCTATGTACACAACATCAACAAGCATCTTACAATGGGCTGCTAAGTAACCACAACAAGCATCTTACAATGGACTGCTATGTACACCACAACAACAAGCATCTTACGATGGACTGCTATGTAACCACAACAAGCATCTTACGATTGACTGCTATGAACACAAAAACAAGCATCTTATGATAGACTGCTATGTACACCACAACAAGCATCTTACGAAGGACTGCTATGTACACCACAACAAGCATCTTACGATGGACTGCTAAGTACACCACAACAACAAGCATCTTATGATGGGCTGCTATGTACACTACAACAACAAGCATCTACCCATGGGCTGCTAAGTACACTACAACAACAAGCATCTACCGATGGGCTGCTATGTACACTACAACAACAAGCATCTTACGATGGACTGCTATGTAGACCACAACAACAAGCATCTTACGATGAACTGCTAAGTACTCAACAACAACAAGCATCTTACGATGGACTGCTAAGTACACCACAACAACAAGCATCTTACGATGGACTGCTAAGTACACCACAACAACAAGCATCGTACGATGGGCTGCTATGTACATTACAACAAGAAGCATCTTACGATGGACTGCTAAGTAAACTACAACAGGAAGCATCTTACGATGGACTGCTAAGTACACCACAACAACAAGTATCTTACGATGGACTGCTAAGTACACCACAACAGGAAGCATCTTACGATGGGCTGCTAAGTACACCACAACAACAAGTATCTTACGATGGACTCCTAAGTACACCACAACAGGAAGCATCTTACGATGGGCTGCTAAGTACTCCACAACAAAAGCATCTTACAATGGGCTGCTAAGTACTCCACAACAAGAAGCATCATACAATGGGCTGCTAAGTACAACAACAAGCATTTTATGATGGGCTGCTAAGTACACCACAACAAGAATCATATTACGATGTACTGCTAAGTAACCACAAGAAGAAGCATCTTACGACGGGCTGCTATGTACACCACAACAACAAGCATCTTATGATGGACTGCTATGTACACCACAACAACAAGCATCTTATGATGGACTGCTATGTAGACCACGACAACAAGCATCTTACGATGGACTGCTAAGTACTCAACAACAACAAGCATCTTACGATGGACTGCTAATTACACCACAACAACAAGCATCTTACGATGGACTGCTAAGTACACCACAACAACAAGTATCTTACGATGGGCTGCTATGTACATTACAACAAGAAGCATCTTACGATGGACTGCTAAGTACACTACAACAGGAAGCATCTTACGATGGACTGCTAAGTACACCACAACAACAAGTATCTTACGAAGGACTGCTAAGTACACCACAACAGGAAGCATCTTACGATGGGCTGCTAAGTACACCACAACAACAAGCATCTTACGATGGACTGCTAAGTACACCACAACAGGAAACATCTTACGATGGGCTGCTAAGTACTCCACAACAAAAGCATCTTACAATGGGCTGCTAAGTACTCCACAACAAGAAGCATCTTACAATGGGCTGCTAAGTACTCCACAACAACAAGCATTTTATGATGGGCTGCTAAGTTCACCACAACAAGAAGCATATTACGATGGACTGCTAAGTACACCACAACAACAAGCATCTTACGATGGGCTGCTAAGTACACCAAAACAAAAAGCATCTTACGATGGACTGCTATGTACACCACAACAACAAGCATCTTACGATGGGCTGCTAAGTACACCAAAACAAAAAGCATCTTACGATGGGCTGCTAAGTACACCACAACAAGAAGCATCTTATGATGGACTGCTAAGTACACCCACAACAACAAGCATCTTACGATGGACTGCTATGTACACCACAACAAGCATCTTACAATGGACTGCTATGTACACCACAACAACAAGCATCTTACGATGGACTGCTATGTAACCACAACAAGCATCTTACGATTGACTGCTATGAACACAAAAACAAGCATCTTATGATAGACTGCTATGTACACCACAACAAGCATCTTACGAAGGACTGCTATGTACACCACAACAAGCATCTTACGGTGGACTTCTATGTACACCACAACAACAAGCATCTTTTGATGGACTACTAAGTACACCACAACAAGAAGCATCTTACGATGGACTGTTTAGTACACCACAACAACAAGCATCTTACGATGGACTGCTAAGTACACCACAACAACAAGCATCTTACGATGGACTGCTAAGTACACCACAACAACAAGCATCTTACGATGGACTGCTAAGTACACCACAACAACAAGCATCTTACGATGGACTGCTAAGTACACCACAACAACAAGCATCTTACGATGGACTGCTAAGTACACCACAACAACAAGCATCTTACGATGGACTGCTAAGTACACCACAACAACAAGCATCTTACGATGGACTGCTAAGTACACCACAACAACAAGCATCTTACGATGGACTGCTAAGTACACCACAACAACAAGCATCTTACGATGGACTGCTATGTACACCACAACAACAAGCATCTTAGGATGGACTGCTAAGTACACCACAACAACAAGCATCTTATGATGGACTGCTATGTACACCACAACAACAAGCATCTTACGATGGACTGCGAAGTACACCACAACAACAAGCATATTACGATGGACTGCTAAGTACACCACAACAACAAGCATCTTACGATGGACTGCTATGTACACCACAACAAGAAGCATCTTATGATGGACTGCTATGTACACCACAACAACAAGCATCTTACGATGGACTGCTAAGTACACCACAAGAAGAAGCATCTTACGACGGGCTGCTATGTACTCCACAACAACAAGCATCTTATGATGGACTGCTAAGTACACCACAACAACAAGCATCTTACGATGGACTGCTATGTACACCACAACAACAAGCATCTTACGATGGACTGCTATGTACACCACAACAACAAGCATCTTACGATGGACTGCTAAGTACACCACAACAACAAGCATCTTACGATGGACTGCTATGTACACCACAACAACAAGCATCTTATGATGGACTGCTATGTACACCACAACAACAAGCATCTTATGATGGACTGCTATGTACACCACAACAACAAGCATCTTATGTTGGACTGCTACGTACACCACAACAACAAGCATTTTACGATGGACTGCTATGTACACCACATCAACAAGCATCTTACGATGGACTGCTAAGTACACCACAACAACAAGCATTTTACGATGGACTGCTAACTACACCAGAACAAGAAGCATCTTACGATGGACTGCTATGTACACCACAACAACAAGCATCTTACGATGGACTGTTAAGTACACCACAGCAACAAGCATCTTACGATGGGCTGCTAAGTACACCACAACAAAAAGCATCTTACAATGGGCTGCTATGTACACCACAACAACAAGCATCTTACGATGGACTGCTAAGTACATCACAACAACAAGCATCTTACGATGGGCTGCTAAGTACACCACAACAAAAAGCATCTTACGATGGACTGCTATGTACAACACAACAAGAAGCATCTTACGATGGACTGCTAAGTACACCACAACAACAAGCATCTTATGATGGACTGCTAAGTATACCACAACAACAAGCATCTTACGATGGACTGCTAAGTACACCACAACAAGAAGCATCTTACGATGGGCTGCTATGTACTCCACAACAAGAAGCATCTTACGATGGGCTGCTATGTACTCCACAACAGAACAGCAAGCATCTTATGATGGACTGCTATGTACACCACAACAACAAGCATAGGGCTGCTATGTACTCCACAACAGAACAGCAAGCATCTTACGATGGACTGATATGTACACCATAACAACAAGCATCTTACGATGGGCTGCTATGTGCTCCACAACAGAACAACAAGCATCTTACGATGGACTTCTGTGTACACCACAACAACAAGCATCTTACGATGGGCTGCTATGTACACCACAACAACAAGCATCTTATGATGGACTGCTAAGTACACCACAACAACAAGCATGTTACGATGGGCTGCTATGTACACCACAACAACAAGCATCTTACGATGGACTACTATGTACAACACCACAAGAAGCATCTTACGATGGACTGCTAAGTACACCACAACAACAAGCATCTTATGATGGACTGCTAAGTATACCACAACAACAAGCATCTTACGATGGACTGCTAAGTACACCACAACAACAAGCATCTTACGATGGACTGCTAAGTACACCATAACAACAAGCATCTTACGATGGACTGCTATGTACACCACAACAAGAAGCATCTTACGATGGACTGCTTTGTACACCACAACAACAAGCATCTTACGAAGGACTGCTAAGTACACCACAACAAGAAGCATCTTACGATGGGCTGCTATGTATGCCACAACAAGATGCATCTTACGATGGACTGCTAAGTACACCACAACAACAAGCATCTTACGATGGGCTGCTATGTACTCCACAACAAGAAGTATCTTACGATGGACTGCTAAGTATACCACAACAACAAGCATCTTACGATGGGCTGCTATGTACTCCACAACAAGAAGTATCTTACGATGGACTGCTAAGTATACCACAACAACAAGCATCTTACGATGGGCTGCTATGTACTCCACAACAAGAAGTATCTTACGATGGACTGCTAAGTATACCACAACAACAAGCATCTTACGATGGGCTGCTATGTACTCCACAACAAGAAGTATCTTACGATGGGCTGCTATGTACTCCACAACAGAACAGCAAGCATCTTACGATGGACTGCTATGTACACCACAACAACAAGCATCTTACGATGGGCTGCTATGTACTCCACAACAGAACAGCAAGCATCTTAATATGGACTGATATGTACACCACAACAACAAGCATCTTACGATGGGCTGCTATGTGCTCCACAACAGAACAACAAGCATCTTACGATGGACTTCTGTGTACACCACAACAACAAACATCTTACGATGGACTGCTATGTACACCACAACAACAAGCATCTTACGATGTACTGCTAAGTACACCACAACAACAAGCATCTTACGATGGGCTGCTATGTACACCACAACAACAAGCATCTTACGATGTACTGCTAAGTACACCACAACAACAAG
>CM060314.1:10000-27500 GCA_030674185.1 Monoplex corrugatus | reverse complement strand
TATATATATATATATATATATATATATATATATATATATATATATATACATATATACATATATATATACACGCACACACATACACACGCGCGCGCGCACACGCACAAATGCACACTGGAGTGGGCGCATACTCACATACGTGCACAAACAATAGAAGCTTTGTCTAGAAGTTCTTACCAGAATAAACGTTAAAAATTGAAAGTACTAACGATGGAATACCACCCCATGCTGCTATGTATTCCCTTTCTACATCTTTCTCAACCTTACCCCTCCTCTCCCGCCACATTCAAACTATTAGTGGCAATAGATGTTTTTAATGGCTGCCAGGGACTTAATCAATTGCCGAGTAAAGTAAATATAAGTACACTGACAGGCTCATCAAAAGGAGAACACGGTTTTCTTATTCGCAAAAGTAAGAAAGACATATACAAGCAGACAAAATAAACAATTTTCTTCACAGAGTAAACTGTCTGATTTAAAATACAGAAAGAAACAGAAACTTTGGAGAAAGACAACACACAAAATAGAAAAAAAATGTATAAAAAAAACCCGTTAAAAAACGTGTTGGCAGTGGGCGGGGGGTGGGGGTGGGGGGGGGGGGAGAGGGGATCAGAAAGACTGCTGGGGGCTGTGCTGTGTCAGTATTATTTTAGTTCCCTCAAAGGGACAGGCCTATACCTCTAAAGCAGGTGGCGTGTTTCGTACGGTGTAGAACTTGTCAGACGTGCTGCCTGGAACAGCAAGAGGAAAGGGGTTTCAACACATACGCAGAGCAAACCATCCAAACCTAAGGTAGCAAAACTCAGTAACGTGTAGAGACATCATCTAAACAACTGACAGAGTATCCAGTGACGTCAGTAAAAGAAAGAACTTGGAAAAGAGACGTAGAGAAAATGTATTCTTCTGACCCACAATGACTGCCACAGACCACACTGCCAAGAAAAGTAAATGTAAAGATAGTTACAGTCCCAATAGAGGGACAACAAAGTTGTCGCCCTTACAAAGGCACAGAGAGACAGAAACAGATTCAATGGCCACAGATGTGGTGTAGGAAACGGGACAGCAAAACAGCATGGTGGTCTCGATTTACATTGTCAAAATGAAATTAGTTATTACAAGAAATGACTACCAGGGCTACATTAAAAAAAAGTAACTGCAGATAGTAGTCCTCAGCACTGAGAGTGGGAACACAGAGTTGTCTGGCTTGCGATGGTAAGAACAAACAAAAACAAACAACGAAATAAACAAACCAACAAAGAAAGAACCCAGACAAACAAGGAACAAAAGGGACCTGTTAGACAGAACTAAGCATCAGCCCTATAACAACATAAATGATACAAACCTTTGGAGGCGGATACTGTTGAAAGAATAGTGCGTGGAAGACAGAAAATTCCTATGCCACTCATACAGAGTGCTCTACCAGTCCACACGTCAATGACTGGTTAAAGATTGTCAGAACGATCTCACAGAGTTCAATAGTACCTTCTCATAAAAATAATGGGGGAGAGCAAGAAAGGTCCTATACAAGGACTGAGAACTACCACCTGCAATTATTTTTCTCGAAACAAAAAATAATTCATTGTGGCATTTTTGGCTCCCAATCAGCAATTTTCGAACCCAACTATCTGTAGTCCAGCTGTGGAAATATTGGGACAGCACAGTCCAAGTCTCATCCACTTTACTGTTGTTCCCTTGATGATGTTGTTCAAATTTTCTGACCAATGCCCGCAGGTGTCCGTGTCTCTCTGGCCTGGTTGATGCCAGGACGTATAACAAAAGGAAACGTAGAGAACAGTCCTGTCACGAAGTCTTAATTCAAAATGGAACTCCACCGCGTTATTCCCGTTGTCACGCATCATTTTAGTTTTATCAAAAATGTCTCAGATTCTGTGGCCCTTCGTGTTCTCATATTGACTTCAGTTTCGACGAAGTTGGAGATGTTTTAGAGAAATAAAGTGAAAAGAAATGAAACTGTCTTTCAGAGTCAAAATGAACAGCGTGGGAGTAGTGACACAGAGGCAGTGCAGGGAAAAAGTACAAAAAAGGGGGAAATCCTCAGTCAAGAGTCCCGTCACTGTAACTACCTCCCTGTGCAAATGTGTGCTTAGGTTTCCTGGTTATTTGATGCATTGAGGACAGAGTATACAGTAATACTTCCATCGATTTGGGTGTGTATGTGCAAGGTATATATGCCGTGTATATGTAACAAAGATAAAAATCAATTCCTAATTTTTAAAAAAATCAACTAAGATTTTAATTTTCTTAGTTTCTTTGTGGTAAATTTTTGTTCTTTATACAAAAAAGTTAAGGGATGCTAAAATTCTGCATACATGCAAGCCGAGAAAAAGATCAGTACAATTGGAAAAGTTCCTTTTCAGTTCATACTCAGTTCCACGATCATTGAATCTTGATTTCATGACTGACACTGCATTAGGTGCCACGATACAGATTCCATGATATAGTAATCATTATATCGACATTATAAAACTGCAGAGCATGGTTTTAGCTATCAACAATGGCCAACTTTTCTTGAAAGACAATGAAGGCAACACTGTTTTACATGATGAGTGTGGTATTCTGCTTTTGTTGTTGTTGTTGTTGTTGTTTTTTGAGGCCAGTCCAGCATCTGAAGTCGAATGGTACAAGGAAAGTAATTCGCTCTGCTGCGGTGCTCAAACTCGCCCCCAATGTTTCATAGGGATGACGTCTGGATTCTTTTGCAGACTATAATTGATAAGGAAGATTAGGAAAAGTAGGCAACATTTACAAGCCATTTTATGAGGACAGGGGAATTAGAGCACCTGGTCACAACATGAAAGCTGGAGGGAAAGAGAGCACCAGGTAGACCAAGGAAGAAAATATTGGACGGACTTGCAGGGTGGCTGAGGACAGGGAGGGTGGAAGAGGTGCTTGCAGCGACAAGGGATAGATGCATATGGAGGGCCATGATCGACAACGCCGTGCTGCAGGGCACATGATGATGATGATGAATTGGCATCCAATTTACTCTTAATTATACAGACAGACATTCACCACCCTGGCATAGTGTGGCCTGGCGTTGTCATCTAAAAAGATATCACCTGGTCCAGTCTGCAGGATATTGGGATGACGGGAGGCAGCAGCATCTCAAGCAATACTGGTCTCTATTCATGTTACTACATACATAGTAATGAGGGTTCTTCTCGTTTAGCAGCTGGTTAGACCATCAGTCCATCGCAGGAGACGAAATTTCTGCTGTTCCAAGTCCCACTGTGAACCAGCTTGACATATAGTGTAGTGTTCTTTGGCTTGATGGGCCTGACAGCTTTGTAGCCTTGACAACATGTGAGAGCTGTGCTCTGTCATATTATCTAGTTATCAAAGGCACGTGGACATACAAGAAGAAGACACAGTCATAAAGAAGATGGAGTGTCTGTTGATGCCCCACTCCCACTCTTGCTACTATCATCTCCATCGTATAAGGCTGATCAGAAAGTATCTCTCTGTCGAAACAACTGCAAAACTCGTTCTCTTCTTCATAATGTCTCGCATTGACTATTGCACTTCACTCCTGTCTGGTCTTCCTGCCTCCACCATTCACATCCTACAGCGCATTCAAAACAATGCTGTACGCCTTGTACTCAAAAAGAAAAAAGCTGACCACATATCTCCTCTCCTGGCACAACTTCACTGGCTCCCTGTATCAAAGCGCATACAGTACAAACTAGACACCATGTGCTACAAAAGCCTCAATAACGCAGCCCCCGATTACCTGTCAAGCCTACTTGAGATCTATCTTCCCTCACGTACCCTCCGCTCTGCCTCCGATCCTCTGACTTTTCGCTTTCCACGCACTAAGCTCAATACCTATGGTCCACGAGCATTCTCTGTTTTTGGTCCACTCTCCTGGAACAAACTTCCTCTCTCAGTCCATCAGCAACATACTTTTGTCTCCTTCAAGTCCGCTCTCAAAACTCACTTTTTCTCCTCCGCATAAAATCCTAACCTCACTCAACCCCCCCCCCCCCCCCCCCCTCTCTGCAGCCTGTCTCCGCTCGGAGGGGAATCACATGGTTATAATATATAATTGTATATGCTATGCTCTCTATAATTTTCCATTGCTTTTATTCTTGCTTTTATTGCTTTTATTCTTTCTCCCCATTTATAGCCATGCGTGTGTGTGTGTGTGTGTGTGTGTGCGTGCGTGTGTGTGCGTGCGTGCGTGCGTGCGTGCGTGCGTGCGTGCGTGCGTGCGTGCGTGTGTGTCTGCTTCAGCGCTTAGATTTGATTTTATCAGGATTTTGCGCTATATAAATATTGTAATTATTATTATACTATGACTGTACTGACGTGCTATGACTGTACTGACGTGCTAATATGTGTATCTACTACAAGAAATGGCTTACACCTTAGACAAACTAAAGTCTTCAGATCCTGAAAGCCTTTTCGTAAATAAGTTCATGACCTCCACTAGCTCTCATAAACGGCCATGCCAAAAAGAAAGTAGCTATAAATCTGCCATAAACTGATGGGCAAATCGATAATTAGTATCAATCAAACGACAGTGTGAGTTGTCTTTAAAGTTGCTGCTTTGTAAACACCTACATTGTAGAACACATAGTTTGTAAACACCTACATCATGGAACACATAGTTTGTAAACACCTACATCGTAGAACACATAGTTTGTAAACGCCTACATCATAGAACACAGTTTGTAAACACCTACATCATAGAACACATAGTTTGTAAACACCTACACTGTAGAACACATAGTTTGTAAACACCTACATCTTAGAACACATAGTTTGTAAACACCTACATCGTAGAACACATAGTTTGTAAACACCTACATCGTAGAACACATAGTTTGTAAACACCTACATTGTAGAACACATAGTTTGTAAACACCTACATTGTAGAACACATAGTTTGTAAACACCCACATTGTAGAACACATAGTTTGTAAACGCCTACATTGTAGAACACATAGTTTAGTTACTTTTCCTAACGATGACTTAATCTGGACAAGTGACCTCAAAACTGATGATGTCAGAAAGGGAGAGTGCTGCCAGTGTATTATGCTCTTTGTAATTTTCCATTGCTTTTATTCTTTCTCCCCATTTATAGCCGTGTGCGTGTGTGTGTGTGTGTGTGTGTGTGTGTGTGTGTGTGCGTGCGTGTGTGCGTGTGTGTGCGTGCGTGCGTGCGTGTGTGTCTGTTTCAGTGATTAGATTTGATTTTATCAAGATTTTGCGCTATATAAATAAAATATTGTATTGTATTGTATTGTAATATTGTATTTGTAAGTTTTCAGGCTTTCAGAGGGCTGTGAGATGATATGTCTCCAAACACAGGCGAGATTAAGACAGACATGATAAGAAACAAAGCAAAGCAAAGGTAAGCGGTTGGAACTAAACAGCAGGAAGACTGAAGTCATGGTGATCAGTAAAAAACATGAAATCCCCTCCTGCAAAATAACAGCAAATAGCACAACCTTGACACAGGTTAATAAGTTCAAATACCCGGGAACGGTCATTTCATCAGACGACAGATGCACATCGGAAATAGTTGGCAGAATCGGCCAAGCCAAAACAGCATTCAAGAAGATGACAAGCATTCTTATCAACAAATGCCTATCAATTAACATCAGAAAGAGAGTCCTTGAATGTTATATAGAACCAATACTGTTGTACGGATGCGAGGCGTGGACAGTCAGCAAGCAAAGCCAGAGCAGGATCGAGGCAGCCGAGATGTGGTTTCTCAGAAGAATGTTGAGAGTTCCATGGACAGCAAAGAAAACAAACGAGACAGTCTTGATGGAGGCAGACACAAATAGATCACTTATAAGGAAGATTAGGAAAAGACAAGCAACATTTATAGGCCATTTTATGAGGAAGGGGGATTTTGATCACCTGGTCACAACGGGAAAGCTGGAGGGAAAGAGAGCACCAGGTAGACCCAGGGAGAGAATGCTGGACGGACTTGCAGAGTGGCTGGGGATGAGGAGGGTGGGGGAGATGCTAGGAGCAACGAGAGATAGAGATGGTTGGAAGTCCATGGTCGCCAACGCCATGCGGCAGGGCACCTGATGATGATGATGATGATGATGATACTTCTGTAGGATTTTAGAAAGAAACAATGCAGACACACTCTATTCACGTATTAAAATTTGTTTGGTACATTCTTGTCTGAGCAGCATTTCTTCTCTAAGATTCCAGACTGGAATGATGTAAATATACACTATGTGTGTGTTAAAGTTTGTTCAGTACGTTATATTTTGAACTGTGTTCTTTTGTGAGGTTTACAATGTTCTTTTGGCCTTTGTGATAAAGTGTAACTTGGGACCTAAGGTGGAAGAGATGAGGAAATCTTCGCATGGAAGATCAGTGGGCTGATCCAAACGTTTCATGTACAACAGTTCGGGTCTGTACGTTTGAGAATGCATTGACGATCATGTACTAAGCTTCTATTATACTTGGCGAGTAGCTTTTGTCTTCTGTTCCTCATATTAGGTGGGCTTCTAGTTTGTGGCAAAGATTGATAAAAAAAAAAAAGGGGGGGGTTTTACGACTTGCCACAGCCACAGACCTTTTTCTTTTGTCAGATTACCTGACACAAATTAAATCCTTGGTGGCTCCTCAATACACCAAAAGTGCCAACTCTCTACTGACCAACCATCAGTATAGCTGTCACTGATACAAGCCTCTAGAGCTGAACTTAGTTTAAAACAGGTACAACACAAAACCTACAAAATACCTGTGAATCACACTCAACACGGCAAGAAGAATCTAAAACATGGCTTTGCGAAGGTGTCCACACACACAAGCGCGTACAAAAAAAACGCACCTATACACAAACATCCAAGTGTGCACACAGTCCACGCATACACACATGTGCACGCATCAGTAGAGAGAACAAAAGCTGGACTGGCAAGTGTTGTATGCTGTACAGGCAGCTAACCAGACAGCTATGAACCGGACTGACAAGTGTTGTATGCTGTACAGGCAGCTAACCAGACAGCTATGAACCAGACTGACAAGTGTTGTATGCTGTACAGGCAGCTAGCCAGACAGCTATGAACCGGACTGACAAGTGTTGTATGCTGTACAGGCAGCTAACCAGACAGCTATGAACCGGACTGGCAAGTGTTGTATGCTGTACAGGCAGCTAACCAGACAGCTATGAACCGGACTGACAAGTGTTGTATGCTGTACAGGCAGCTAACCAGACAGCTATGAACCGGACTGGCGAGTGTTCTATGCTGTACAGGCAGCTAACCAGACAGCAATGAACCAACTGTTTAGACTGAAAAAGGGGAATAAGTATTAGATCGAATCCTATTTCACGTGCGCTGAGACATGAACGGTTTGAATCTGTTCTTTTGAGTTGTTTAATGTTTTTCTTTTCTTTCTTTTTTTTCTTTTTTTTTTCTTTTTTTGTTTTTTTGGGGGGATACACGTTTTTCTCATGTTGTTTTGAGTATCTTGAATTAAATTAATGTATGTTCATTGCTTCCGAGACATATTTTTGATACGCCGCTTGTAGTTGCTCTATATTTGTACGTTGTTTCTTATGCACGCTTCCAATATGTTGCTTTGAACAGGATAGTGCTTGTGCAATGCGTGTATCGTGTTTGCTATATAAATCTTCAGTGTGTTTGCAGTTGTGTACAACAAAAAATGAAATAGAAAAAAGAAGGAAAAAAGACCCCGATTATGTGAAGAAGTGAAAAGAAAGGAAGTGGCTTTTTTATCACTGAGAGACAGGTTCAGCTAAGTAGTCATTAAGAAAAGGTATTCATTAACAGAAGCAACAGCTATCTCCAGCAAAAACAATGCATACTGTTCTCAGACACTCTAATGATACGTAGTGTTCTCTCAGACACTCTAATGATACGTAGTGTTCTCTCAGACACTCTAATGATATGTAGTGTTCTCTCAGACACTCTAATGATACGTAGTGTTCTCTCAGACACTCTAATGATACGTAGTGTTCTCTCAGACACTCTAATGATACGTAGTGTTCTCTCAGACACTCTAATGATACGTAGTGTTCTCTCAGACACTCTAATGATACGTAGTGTTCTCTCAGACACTCTAATGATACGTAGTGTTCTCAAACACTTAAATAATACAGTTCGTTTTCAAACCCTTTGACAATACACTCTGTGCTTAGACACGTTGATAATGCAATCTGTTCTCAAACATTGTGACAGTACATAGTGTTGTCAAACATTTTAACATTACAATGTATTCTTGAATGTTTTCATGATTCGTAGATTTCTGATTTTTTGAAACATAATATGTAGTTTTCTCAAACACTTTGACATATCAGTTTATGCTCAAATACTTGAATAATGCGGAGTGTTCTCAAACGCTTCAGTAATACATACTATTCCCAAACACTTCAACAATACTGTCTTTACAGTTCTGCATGCTGTTATAAAATGCTGTCTCATTAACATGGATAATCTCTGGAAACTAGGCCTCAAGCCATACGACCACGTCTGCAAGCTAAACACAAATCGTAGACTGGAACATTCTCAATACTAAAAATTGCGTTGTCTCTAAATGTGACAACACTTTAGTACCTACAAACAGACATTATCTATTTCATTTTGGCACAGAAACAATGAACATTATTTACTTCATTTCGAAACACGAAATATTCTCTAGAGAAGACTCGAAGATTCCAGAACTATCGAAAAGACTGAAAAGTCCACATGAAGAAAACCAAAACACTTTCCTTATTTATCGTCAGAGAATTCATACTGCCAAGACAAAGACTATGTCCCTTCTCCACTCTTGATATAGTTTGTAACAATGGATTTGTGGGGCACCTGAGGTTGCTGTAAGTAATGGTGCTGATATCGCCGGCAATCTTGGGTCTTCATCCATGCACATTCAGCAGGAACGGGACGCTGGGGTCATGCTTCAGAGGGAATCAACATGGTATTGATCTTGTGTTCTATGTAATAAGCAGTGGTCCTAGGAGTAGTATGCTCTGGTGGTTGGGTTGGGTTAAATGTTTTTCACGTGTTGTCCTCATGTTTGTCAGAAGTTACATGCATATACATGTATGCTTTGCTCTTTTTGTTTTGGTTAGAATTACAGTCACTTAACCCTGAAACACAGACAACAGTGATTTGTTTGACACAGACCTGCTTCACATCTGAAGAGAACCAATTCATCATTTCCTAAGTTTCCCCAACTAAAAACTTCATAAAGACTTAACTGGTTTGCATCGTTCATGACCATGGATAAGGAAAATGTCACACAGCTAATGAACACTGTGGCCAGTATCAACATGGGTGATTCTACCATATCAGCAGACATCACTGACTTTAACTCGTTGCCTTTAGTTCAGCTGGCAGCATGGATGGGGACCATCTATCTGCCCATCGCTTTTATCCTGGGTGTGTTCGGCAACATCATGACTATCGTCATCGTTCGTCGGTTTCATGACAACCGTTCTGCCTTGGACCGTTATTTCCTGTGTCTGGCTGTGAGTGATCTCACTTTCAACATCACAGGACATCTTCCTCACTGGCTCACCACCGTGACAAAGGTCGAGGTGTATGCGATTCATGACTTTGTATGTAAGACGGATTTCTTTCTCCAAAGCACGGCTACAGGCTGTTCTACTTTTCTTGTAGTATTAATGGTGACACACAGGGCCATGTCTGTGGTATGGCCACATCGTGTAAATGTCTTGTTTTCTGCAAAAATGTCCAGGATTATCATCTTGACCATCTTTATTGTGTCTAGTCTGGTTAGAATTCATTTACTTTATGGGATGGAAGTTTCAGATGGAAAGTGTTTACCTAAGCAACAATACCGGCCATTTCTAGCTGAGGTATGGACAAACATTGACATTGTTGTGCATTGTATCCTGCCTTTCTTCTGTCTGATGATCAGTAATATCGTGCTTGTGGCAAAGTTAAGAACGTCAGTGAAGGAAGCTGGTGACCAGTTTGCTGTCACGGATAAACAACAGAATGAGAGAGAGAGAAAAGTGAACTCCATCACTCTCACAGCTCTGGTTGTGTCCATGTCCTTCATTGTCTTCACCCTCCCAATTGCCATCCTGAACATCATTGCCAATCCAGCTTTTGGCAGCCTGGAAGTGAAGGACAGTCAACAAATGGCCTTCAGCTATTTTTTGCAGTACATGGTTATCTGCATCTTTTATCTAAATTTCTCATTGAACTTTTACTTGTACTGCTTGACAGGGCAGAGGTTCAGAAATGAGTTCCTGAAGCTCCTTAGTGGATTTGTCTTCTTCATCGGATCCCATAAAGCATAATATATTTGTCATGAGTGGGGGATCTGCTGTAGGAAGAGTGCCAGGGATTCTGATAGCAGTTAAGCATTTGGATTCGGTTCAAAAAAGAATCCAACTGCATGGATATTTTCGATCAAGCACACTGATATTCACGTTTCTGCTATTGCATGTTCTGCACTGCTGCTCCGACACCCATCTCCCCATGGGACCGCCATTTTATCGTGATAGAGAAGATTGGTGTCCCATTGATCTCTTGAGCGATGCCAGCAGGCGCTACTGATCTGAAACTTTGACGTGACCTGGACATTCTTTGGGTTTAATTCAATTGATGCCCCTGGTAAGGTTACCTGTATCGGAAAGGTCAAGAGGACTAAGTGCAGTCCCATCTTCATCCCCATTTTTCACCATTTTTTTATCTCCACATTCACGAGTGGTTGCTTCTCGTGGTGGCCAGATTGCTGTTGTGAACAAAGATTACTTGGATTGCGTTTTTCCTTCATCCACTCCTTTCCTTTTCTATTGTGTCATTTGAAACCACCGAAGTCGTTCTTCATATGTTAAATCAAACTGTAATTTCCCTTGTATTTACCGTCCTCCTTCCGGCAGTGCGAACAAATCCACTCTTTCCATGTTTCATAATGCAAATCGAGCCTCTGTTTTCTATGACATTAGGAAAATTTGTCATTCTCAGCGATGTCAATGTACACTCTGATGATCAAGGTGACTGTGAAACCAAGCATTTGTGTCTGTCTCTGTATAACCATTTTCTCTATCATCTTGTGACCAAGCCTACACCCACTGAAGGCCATAAAATCGATCGCCTGATTCTTGTTATATTGGTCTCAGTCTGAGGTCAACTTCATTAAGACCATTCTGCCGTATTTCTTTCACTCTGTCTAAACCGGTAAGCCTGATGCGAGCAGTTACCCGTCTCATCTGAAACTGTGAAACGTCTTTCATTCAAATTCCTCCAGTCATGCTTGTCACTACAGCTCAGTCTTGCACCAGCTTCTAGATGAGCATACACCTCCAAGCATTCGTGTTCTGCCTGGCTGCCCGTCTGTGCCCTGGTATGCAAATGAAATAAGAGTAGCCTAACTACTCATAGATGAGCGAACGTCAGTAGCGGTCTTCTTAACTTGTAGTTCATTCACAAATTGTTTAAAAGCATGTGAAAACAGTTACAAAACTGATCTCGAAAACTAAAACTTCCAACTATTCTACCCAGTTCCTTGAATCTACGACTACATAACGTCTGTTCTCTGTGATGTCTAATCTTTTGGGTATTACTAAATCGTCTCCATTTCCTTCTACATCAGTGCTCCAGATTTCCTAGAGAGTTTTCAACTTTTTTCTCTTCCAAAATTAACGATCTTCAAGCCACGCTAGGCAAAGCCTCTTTTCTCCCACATCATCCTAATCCTCCATTCATAGGCCTCACACTCACTGAATTTCAAGTAGTTTCTGAAATTCTAATTCCATACTTCCCTCTCTGTCTCCACGAATGCTTCTTGAGCTTCTATTTATAACGCATATCATCAACACCTCTCTTCTCACTTGATCTGTCCCATCTTCTCTCAAAACAGCCATTGCTCAACTGCTTCTGAAAAAGAATCATCTTGATTTTAAGATTTTAAAAGCTCTTGTCGTGTATCTAAGTTGCCGCTTCTTTCCAAGTTCCTTTAGAAAGTGGTTTTGAAACAGTTTGATAATCACCTCTCAGCCAACAATCTTTGCCATCCTTTTCGGTCAGTTTATTGTCCCTACCACCGCACCGAAACTGCTCTCACGTTATGAATGATCTGTTCCTTTCAGCTGAGTATGGCCGAATTTCAATTCTTATTCTTTCAGATTTTTCTGTTGCTTTTCACACCCTATCCTCCTCCTTCGACTGGAGCACACATTGGGAATCCAAGGTAGTGGTCTTTGATGGTTTATCTCATGGCGTCATATCTGTCCAAACATTCAGTCAGTCGTGGTAATATAGCCCAAATCTCAGAGGGTTGAACTTGCACATGGGAGTCCCCCCCCCTCCCCACAACGCTCTGTATTGGACCAGTCCTCTTCATACGCTACACCTCACCAACTGTCAATGTCGTCATCAACACAACATCAAATATTATTTCTATGCTGATCAGTGCATCTTCTGATAATTTTTCAACCCTTTTCTCTGAAGACCATGACTTGTTGTTGTTGTTATTGTTGCTTAAAGCCCAGCCGATTGTGTAGAGCCATATCAGGACTATAACCACTTCAAAACATACAAAATTTCAACAGGAAAAAAAAAGAACATTAAGTAACCATACCAAGGCATTCGTGCACATAATGTGAGGAGATGTCCCTGGAGTTGACCACTCCGTCCAGTTTATTGCACAGGGGATTCAAAAAAGATACCTGAATACAAATTTAAGCACACCTAATGACAACAAAACATATAAAAAAACCGGACCTAAGTTACCTAAAATTGCTTCCGCATATCTCACCTCCCTTGAGCCAAAAATGCATACATGTACCCAATTATCAATCCTAGGAAAAAGTACAAAAGACTTTATCGATCACATACAGGCGAATGGACCAGCAACGCCGAAAATGAAAGGAAGAAATGCCTGAAAGCAAAGGAGGAAGAAAGAAACAAAGAGAGTGACAGAAAAGAGGAAATTTCTACCACAGAATTTCCAGAAGGTGGGGATACTATTTATACTGAAAGAGCCCCCCCCCCCCAACATCCCCACGGGGGAAGCCCATGGCTGTTATCCAGGACTGGATGATACAGAATAAGCTACAAGTGAATGGAGATAAGACTGAAACAGTGCAGCTGCACACATCTGTTTCAATTCCTTCTTTATAAGTCAGGTCCAGCCACGTCTGACTAAGGGTTTTCTCTCCTGGTACTCCAATTTTCCCTTCAGCCCCTTGGCTGTTAGATTTGAATGTTTTTTTTCTTCCTTTGCCAAAGTCAGACTGGATTCGTTGCACTAAGCACAATCCATTTACATCAGCCTTACCTCTCTCACTATCATATTTTTCCATTGACTGGAATATCTATATCTGTTTGTGGGCAGGGCCTGCATGTAGTCCATGATTGTGTTCGTTTGCAACCGTGGGTAGTGGTCGTTAACAGAAAATACCATCTCTGTTCGTTCACCACTATGGACAGTAATCGCCAACAGGAAAGTTCAAACTGTGTTCAGTCATTACTTGGGGTAGCGGTCATTAACAGGAAAGTTCAAACTGTATTCAGTCATTACTTGGGGTAGCGGTCATTAACAGGAAAGTTCAAACTGTGTTCAGTCATTACTTGGAGTAGCGGTCATTAACAGGAAAGTTCAAACTGTATTCAGTCATTACTTGGGGTAGCGGTTATTAACAGGAAAGTTCAAACTGTGTTCAGTCATTACTTGGGGTAGTGGTCATTAACAGGAAAGTTCAAACTGTGTTCAGTCATTACTTGGGGTAGCGGTCATTAACAGGAAAGTTCAAACTGTGTTCAATCAATACTTGGGGTAGCGGTCATTAACAGGAAAGTTCAAACTGTGTTCAATCAATACTTGGGGCAGAGATCATTTTCACTGCAGTATGGGGAGTCATTGTATCTAACAATGTGCATCAAAATTCGCAACTTCCAATTTCCAAATTTAATTTTTGTTTTCACTTTAGTAATGCTTTATGTTTAAACGGACTTAAACTTTGTTTAAACAGTCTGAGTGTGTCATGCTTTTGTACACATGCTCATGCAATCAGAACATATATACAGCACTCGTCCGTCACGCAACTGCACGCTCTCCTTTCAACCAATGGCACTAAACAGATCACAATGATAATTTATACATTTTTTTTACTAACAGCTTTCAAACAACACACATACAACATTCACATTCAGCATTCATATTCACGCACCTTCATATTAACTCTTTCTCTCCTCCTTCTTCATCTCCGGCTCCTCTTTCTTTTCCTTCTCCTTCTTCTTCATCTCCTTCTTCATCTCCTTCTTCTTCATCTCCTCCTTCTTCATCTCCTTCTTCTTCATCTCCTTCTTCCTCCTCTCCTTCTTCCTCCTCTCCTTCTTCTCCTTATCCTTCTTTTTTGCCTTTTTTTCTTCTTTTTCTCCTTCTAATTCACTTTCTTTCTCTTCTTCTTCTTCTTCTCCTTCCTCTTCTCCTTCTTCTTCTTCTCCTTTTTCTACTCCTTTCTTTCTTCTTTTTCTTTTCTACTTCTTTTTTTTTCTTCTTCTTCGCCTTCTTCTTGCTCTCCTTTTTGTTTCTTTTTCTTTTTCTTTTCCTTCTCCTTTTTCGTTTCTTCCTCTTCTTCTTCTTGTTGAGCTCCAACGTTTCTCTCAGACTGTTTTAGGCGAAGTGTAACTACATCCACAAGCACACAAAATTCCCATTCGCACGCTACACAAAAAACTCATGCATACATCACTCCATGCACACGACACACACACAAAAACAAAAAAACAAAATGTGCACGCACCAGCCTGTACACACGACAGAGTGATATGGCCCACAATCAGGTCACAGAGACAGAATCATTGCCCAAAATTGTCACAACAATTTTCCTTTTTTGTATGTTAGTATTTATTTTCACAGACGTAAATACGACACTTTTTAATTGATAAGTGGTGGTACTCAATAGCAGTGTTGTGTTGGCTTCTCAGCTGCACTGATATTTTCTTTAACAATTGCGTGTAATACAGATGAGTATTGGTTTTGTTTTTATCAACTTGTGCATAAAAATCAATATCATTGAATGGCTTCACCATCTTGTTGTCTTTAATGTATGACAGTTCACCGAATCATTGTGTCTTTTCACATTCTTTGTTCACGTGCGTCTGATGTCCATTTACTTGAACATTGGCGGACATTTTCAATCAGAGTTTGTATGCATTGACACTCACAAATATTGCCATCACAACCGCCCCTATGAGATAATTACAATTACTATTGCTGTTGGTACCACTATTACAATTAAAAGATACTATGACAATGATTGTTTCAACTTTAGCTACAAAAACGCTACACGGCCGACTCCTTAAAGAACCTCTCCCAAGACGTCCCTCCTGATGCAATTTTACAGTTTTTACAAGAGATCAATATATTTCAACTGATATGATTTTACTGCTGTTTTTATTTAATTGCATTTTAGAATTGCAAGGTTAACAGAGAGCATGGTTTTTAACTGTTGTCTTTTATCTTAACTGGCTTGTTTTTGACGTGGTGTTAGCCCTGATATGGTTCTACTAGTCGGCTGGGCTATAAGCAGTGTGAACTTCATGAACTTTCAACTTTAGCTGATTGAAATTTGAGTTCCGAATTTTCTCAGACGGTTAACAGAGACCTACAACTGGTAGATACACTTTGGAATGATGCCGTCTGGCTGTCTGCCCTCCTGAGCCCGGTGCAGTGCTCTTGCTGCCTCGCTTCACGTAAGACATTACTCAGAAGTATGTTTCCACGTTGTTTCACCCAGATTGTACAGGTGGCAAGTTACTGCACCGTGACCATCTTTTGTCTTCTGTGGGCGTGCATGCTGAGTATTTTCATGTTTTCGTATACTACCAAGCACTGGCATTACATGTCGAATCTTTAACGTGCATGCTTGATGCTGTTGGTGCGAATACACACGGAGGAGGCGTAGGTGCTAGCAGGTCTGCATATGTGTAAAGATGGAAGATGTGAAAAATCTCCATCTTCTACCCACCAGGCCAGTGGTGACTCGGCAGGATCGAACCTCAGACCGTCTGATTGCAAGTTTGACGTCTGACCCATATCACTACGGTAAACATCAGATATACAGTTCTGATTACAAGTTTGACGTCTGACCCATATCACTACGGTACCCATCAGATATACAGTTCTGATTACAAGTTTGATGTCTGACCCATATCACTACGGTACCCATCAGATATACAGTTCTGATTACAAGTTTGACGTCTGACCCATATCACTACGGTACCCATCAGATATACAGGTTTGATTACAAGTTTGACGTCTGACCCATATCACTACGGTAAACATCAGATATACAGGTCTGATTACAAGTTTGACGTCTGACCCATATCACTACGGTAAACATCAGATATACAGTTCTGATTACAAGTTTGACGTCTGACCCATATCACTACGGTAAACATCAGATATACAGTTCTGATTACAAGTTTGACGTCCTACCCATATCACTACGGTAAACATCAGATATACAGTTCTGATTACAAGTTTGACGTCCTACCCATATCACTACGGTAAACATCAGATATACAGTTCTGATTACAAGTTTGACGTCTGACCCATATCACTACGGTAAACATCAGATATACAGTTCTGATTACAAGTTTGACGTCCTACCCATATCACTACGGTAAACATCAGATATACAGGTCTGATTACAAGTTTGACGTCCTACCCATATCATTACGGTACCCATCAGATATACAGTTCTGATTACAAGTTTGATGTCTGACCCATATCACTACCATAAACATCAGATGTACAGTTCTGATTACAAGTTTGACGTCTGACTCATATCACTACCATAAACATCAGATATACAGTTCTGATTACAAGTTTGACGTCTGACCCATATCACTACCATAAACATCAGATATACAGGTCTGATTACAAGTTTGACGTCTTACTCATATCACTACGGTAAACATCTGACTTTGGCCGGATCTATGAACAGAGCATAAGGCGTGCTTAGCGATTTATGCACTGCACAACTTTATTTCCTCGACAATGGAAAAATACTTCGATCTATGAAGAGTGCATAAGACTTAAGTCCTCTTTGCGCACTCTTTAGGGGTGCGTAACTTTATGTCTCCTCAGGGGGAGACTTAGCCAACCTTGCGCACGCCATAACGTTGTTTCCGCACGAAGCTAGAAATCAAAACAATGTGGCAGATAACTTCGGACACGTCGTTCACAGGATTCAATTGCGCCAACCGCGAATATTTCGTGATTGAACAACATACTGAACATGTACGACAACATTTTCGTTATCGTCAACACGGACTGTTGGAAATTATTGACGAGTTTTCACCACGACTGGAGGGAAGAAGAGAAGGCGGTATTGCGTGTGTGCCGAACTGAGGTAAGTTAATAACTTGTATTTCAATTGTTAATAAAGTGACTCTGTTATAAACAATGCACTTGAATGGACTGTACCCTGTTGATTGCAACACGTGTTTATATAGAGCATGTTACTTTATATACGATCATAAGAGAGATCCCTCTCCTC
>CM060313.1:98229040-98287634 GCA_030674185.1 Monoplex corrugatus | reverse complement strand
TGTGTCTGTGAAGAAGTGGCCACCTATATTACAACTAAGAATATGTCACTACATATTGTTTAACAAACAGAATGATACTAAAGTTAAGATAACAGACATTGTCACATATCTAGGTATAACACGGAGCCAGTCCATACTGTAGTTATTTACTGTCAAGCAAATCAACATGAGATTCCAGCCACTTTAACAGCTCTGTCTCTCGAGATTTTCTTCGTTTCTCTGCCAGTGTGTTGAAGGTATATACAAATGGATTCAGAGCAGAATTTAAGGGCATTATAAATATAGCTAAAGCAACATTTACCTCTCCTGGCATTGGAATACCAGTCATTGCCAAAAACCCACACAGTCCAATAGGAAACCAGCACATGAAGTCTGTTACAGCCACAGTAATCAACCGCCGTGCTATAGTCATGTCTTGTGATGCTTTGGTCGTGCCTGTTTTCAGTGTATTCTTCTGTATTGACCAGTAGATAAAAGCTTGGCCAGCTGAGATCAGCACAAACAGAATGAAATTAAAGACGATCAAAACACCAAAGGAATAAACCCATCCTTTAAAAAAAATGTGAGTGACTGGCAGTGGAATACAGATACCTGTCTGACTGTAGAACTCCCAGTGTGATGTCATTGGAAGTAAAGGCAGCAAGGCAACAACCAAGCCAATTAACCAAGTTAGTAGACAAGTCACTATTGCTGATGTTCTCTCAAATCGCAAAATGCTGAATGGAAAGTGAAGCACAATGAAACGATCCAGTGTGATAAGCCAGATGGTCAGAGCTGATACTTCACTGGACAACAGAGACAGAAAACCAGCCACTTTACAGGCTACACTGCTTTTCCATGTGTCATCATAATAAAGATATCTACCACGGAACAGTTCATCAGCCACACCAATAATAGCAATGTAGACACCCATCAGAAAGTCAGCCATGGTCAGGTTGGTGACAAACACACTGAAACCACTTGAAGAAGTTTTCGTCTGTGCACACAAACGTACAACAAAACAGAAGACGTTACCAGTCACTGACAGACAGCTGATCAGCCAGAGAAACACTCGGTACATTGCTGAATGAAGTAAATCTTCACATGATGAAATTTCGTCTTTGGGGGAATAGCAAAAGTTGTCATCAAAGTTTTGTGGTAGTATTTCACTGCAGCACAGTTTAGAATTCAGTGTTGATATGACACGGAGATGGCTAAGATCTTTGAATATGTCAGGTGGAAATGTTGTCACATGACTGCCTTCCATGTACAATGCTTTTAATTTTGGTGTAAAGTGAAAACCACCAGTGCTGACAATATTGATAGTAGTAAACGTTAAATTAAGTTTCTGCAATTTCAGGAACTTGGACAAGACTTTGGTGTCAAACACTGTCAGTGTGGTATATGACAGATCTATCGTTGTGAGTGCACTTTGTAGAATATCAGATGAGGGATCAGAGTGGAGAGAAGTGATAGGATTGTTGGACAGAGATAGTGTCCGTAGATTTTCTAAGCCAACAAAATGTGTCATGTTGACATGTTGTAGTTTGTTGCCAGTGAGATCAAGAAATTGTAAGTTGACCAAATTCATGTTGGACAGGACAGTCAAAGAACACTGGGCAAGAATAAGATGTATAAGATAAGTATGATTACTCACATCAGATATATCCATTTCTGTACCTGTGACATCCAAGTAACGAAGCTGTGGAAAGAGGTGAGCAGAGAAAGGCTGATGACACAGCAATGTGTGACCTTGACACAGACAGCCCACAGGACAGATCACATCACACGACATTTCATCATCATACAGTGGGCAGTGAGGCCAGCCATCACACAGGTGATCACCATGTAGACATATCATGGACGTTCTACATCGAAAGAACCCTGGACATGTGAATTTATTACATCCCTCTTCGTCATCATGGTCCATACAGTCGTACATTCCATTGCATCGTGTGTAGACAGGCAGACAGTCATTGAACTTACCAGGACAACGATAGTGGCTGTCAGGACAGGACTCATTAGACTTTATTATAGTTGAAATGAAAATGTTGATACCATCGAAACTGATGAGTACAGGAGATGGGAAAACTGGTGCCCAGTCAAGTTTTTTGCTTCTGTCGCCAGCACAGTTCAGTTCATCTGATTCGTCTTGACAATGTAACGCTCGGTCACAGACAACATCATAGGACACACACTGACGGTTAGTGCAGGTAAACATATTGACACAAGGAGGATGTTTACAGAAAGACTCATCACTCTTATCCTGACAGTCTTGTAGAAAGTTACATACCACGGTGTATGACAGAGTGGTGACGTCATCATCACAGATATATAAAGGGACAAAAGTGACGTGATTAACTGTTGAATCAAATCCACCATGTGTACGTGACAAGTGATCAGAAAAAGAACAAGCTACGTGACCTTGACCACACACGTCATACTACTGTGAACCACACAGTAAAAACGTGTGTGTCACGTGACCATCAGGACACGTCATCAGAGATTGGTGTGTGTGCAAAGGAAAAGGTGTCCTGGTCAACGTTATTGCTTGTGAAGAATGGTGGGTCTGATTGTTCCTAATTTCACAAATTAGAAACAAATCATCATGAATATTGCGACTACATTTACTTCTCTGAAATTGATTGTCAAACATGGTGATACATAGGTTCTCTTTCCTGTTAAGATAAATATTAATTTCTTGGACCTGAACAGAATGGTAAAGAACGGTCCTGTCTTCGCTAATGAAGTTTTTTCTGTACATGTTGGGTAAAGACATGTCACCAGTGGTTAAACCAACCCAAACTATGTAGGGGATATAGCGAAATGGATTGGTCACATAGTCGATCATTCCACACCAGTCCTGTTCACATTTGGGCATGCTCAATGTGCCTCCTATAGACTTGCAATACTTGACAGACTCTTGATACCAGTCTGCTCTATCGCCAACAATATCGTCAACAAGGACAAATTTGTAGCAATGGTTACATAAAGCCACCAGATCCTGACAGTCAGGACTGCTGAAGGGACAGTGTTCTGTTTCATCCTGTCCATCTTCACACTCTGACTTCAGGTTACAGTCCAGGTGGTGCTGAAAGCTGGAATAGTGGTAGACAGAACAGTTGAACAAACCACTGAGTAACTTTTGGGGTGTTTGACTTTCAGGATGAAAGGAAAAGAACAATCTGAAACATTGTACGTCCAGGCAGACAGAGTTTTCATAATGAACGATAAGTGATGGGGTGTGGAACACACAGCCATGCCACCACTGTCCAAAGTCACTCCACACCCACGTTTCAGATCCAGTATTGTCGTGTGTAGATAACCTGACGTATACATATCGATAGTTCTTTACCATTTTTCTCAAACTGATCATAATAACGTGTCTAGCTGGGACAGAGATGTGTGTGGTCATTACAAAAGCCTGACTCTTGTGCTGTGTACCATAATTCCCTTTTGGAGTGATGAACCCTGATAATGGTGATGTCTTCACCAACAGCAGGTTGTGAGACAAAGAATCATTTCCTAAAAACAAACCAGCACTGCAACAAACACATCAACCACCAAACCATCCCGTAAACTACCTGATCTCACAACCTATCCACCCACCAACATAAATCAAAACCAGAGAGAGAGGGGGGGGGGAGAGAGAGAGAGAGAGAGAGAGAGAGAGAGAGAGAGAGAGAGAGAGAGAGAGAGAGAGAGAGCAAAACAAATTATAGTTTGCAACTGTTGTTTCAAAGAAAATGATTTGTACCCCCAATAGAGCACATGTTTAGCCTTTAGATGGATTGGGATATATTCTTATCTGTGCTGTTGTACACATTCAGGAGTTCTATTGTGTTGTTCTATATCCTGTGTTGTTGTAAACATTCAGGAGTTCTATGGGTTGTTCTATATCCTGTGTTGTTGTACACATTCAGGAGTTCTATGGGTTGTTCTATATCTGTGTTGTTGTGCACATTCAGGAGTTCTATGGGTTGTTCTACATCCTGTGTTGTTGTACACATTCAGGAGTTCTATAGGGTTGTTCTATATCCTGTATTGTTGTGCACATTCAGGAGTTCTATTGGGTTGTTCTATATCCTGTGTTGTTGTACACATTCAGGAGTTCTATTGGGTTGTTCTATATCCTGTGTTGTTGTGCACATTGAGTTCTATGTGTTGTTCTATATCCTGTGTTGTTGTGCACCTTCAGGAATTCTATGGGTTGCTCTATATCCTGTGTTGTTGTGCACATTCAGGAGTTCTATGGGTTGTTCTATATCCTGTGTTGTTGTACACCTTCAGGAGTTCTATGGGTTGTTCTATATCCTGTGTTGTTGTGCACCTTCAGGAGTTCTATGGGTTGTTCTACATCCTGTGTTGTTGTGCACCTTCAGGAGTTCTATGGGTTGTTCTATATCCTGTGTTGTTGTACACATTCAGGAGTTCTATTGGGTTGTTCTATATCCTGAGTTCTTGTACACATTCAGGAGTTCTATTGTGTTGTTCTATATCCTGTGTTGTTGTGCACCTTCATGAGTTCTATGGGTTGTTCTATATCCTGTGTTGTTGTGCGCATTGAGTTCTATTGGATTGTTCTATATCGTGTGTTGTTGTGCACATTCAGGAGTTCTATTGGATTGTTCTATATCCTGTGTTGTTGTGCACATTCAGTTCTATTGGGTTGTTCTATATACTGTGTTGTTGTGCACATTGAGTTATATTGTGTTGTTCTACATACTGTATTGTTGTGCACATTCAGTTCTATGTGTTGTTCTATATCCTGTGTTGTTGTGCACATTGAGTTATATTGTGTTGTTCTATATCCTGTGTTGTTGTGCACATTGAGTTCTATTGTGTTTTTCTATATCCTGTGTTGTTGTACACAATCAGGAGTTCTATTGTGTTGTTCTATATCCTGTGTTGTTGTACACATTGAGTTCTATTGTGTTGTTCTATATCCTGTATTGTTGTACACATTCAGTTCTATGGGTTGTTCTATATCCTGTGTTGTTGTGCACATTCAGGAGTTCTATTGTGTTGTTCTATATCCTGTGTTGTTGTGCACATTGAGTTCTATGGGTTGTTCTATATCCTGTATTGTTGTGCACATTCAGTTCTATTGGGTTGTTCTATATCCTGTGTTGTTGTGCACAATGAGTTCTATGGGTTGTTCTATATCATGTGTTGTTGTGCACATTCAGTTCTATTGGGTTGTTCTATATCCTGTGTTGTGGTGCACAATGAGTTCTATGGGTTGTTCTATATCCTGTGTTGTTGTGCACATTTAGATCTGTGGCGTTGTTATATATCCTGTGTTGTTGTGCACATTCAGTTCTACAGGTTGTTCTATATCCTGTGTTGTTGTGCACATTCAGTAGTTCTATTGGGTTTTTCTATATCCTGTGTTGTTGTGCACATTGAGTTCTATTTCCTGTGTTGTTGTGCACATTCAGTTCTATAGGTTGTTCTATATCCTGTGTTGTTGTACACATTGAGTTCTATTTCCTGTGTTGTGCACATTCAGTTCTATGGGTTGTTCTATATCCTGTGTTGTTGTACACATTGAGTTCTATTTCCTGTGTTGTGCACATTCAGTTCTATGGGTTGTTCTATATCCTGTGTTGTTGTGCACATTGAGTTCTATGGGTTGTTCTATATCCTGTGTTGTTGTGCACATTCAGTTCTATGGGTTGTTCTATATCCTGTGTTGTTGTACACATTGAGTTCTATTGTGTTGTTCTATATCCTGTGTTGTTGTGCTCATTCAATTCTATTGTGTTGTTATATATCCTGTGTTGTTGTACACATTCAGTTCTATGGGTTGATCTATATCCTGTGTTGTTGTGGACATTCAGGAGATCTATTGTGTTGTTCTATATCCTGTGTTGTTGTGCACATTCAATTCTATTGTGTTATTCTATATCATGTGTTGTTGTGCACATTCAATTCTATTGTATTGTTCTATGTCTTGTGTTGTTGTACACATTCAGGAGTTCTATGGGTTGTTCTACATCCTGTGTTGTTGTGCACATTCAGGAGTTCTATGGGTTGTTCTATATCCTTTGGTGTTGTACACATTCAGTTCTATTGTGTTGTTCTATATCCTGTGTTGTTGTACATATTGAGTTCTATTGGGTTGTTCTATATCCTGTATTGTTGTATACATTGAGTTCTATTGGGTTGTTCTATATCCTGTGTTGTTGTACACATTCAGTTCTATTGTGTTGTTCTATATCCTGTGTTGTTGCACACATTCAGTTCTATTGTGTTGTTCTATATCATGTGTTGTTGTGCACATTCAGTTCTATTGTGTTGTTCTCTATCCTGTGTTGTTGTACACATTCAGTTCTATTGTGTTGTTCTATATCCTGTGTTGTTGTACACAGTCAGTGTTTTTGGATTGTTCTATATCCTTTGTTGTTGTACACATTGAGTTCTATTGTGTTGTTCTATATCCTGTGTTGTTGTACACATTCAGTTCTATTGTGTTGTTCTATATCCTGTGTTGTTGTACACATTCAATTCTATTGTGTTCTTCTATATCCTGTGTTGTTGTACACATTCAGTTCTATTGTGTTGTTCTATATCCTGTGTTGTTGTACACATTCAATTCTATTGTGTTGTTCTATATCCTGTGTTCTTGTACGCATTCAATTCTATTGTGTTGTTCTATATCGTGTGTTCTTGTACACATTGAGTTCTATTGGGTTGTTCTATATCCTGTGTTGTTGTACACATTCAGGAGTTCTATTGGGTTGTTCTATATCCTGTGTTGATGTGCACATTCAGGAGTTCTATTGGGTTGTTCTATATCCTGTGTTGATGTGCACATTCAATTCTATTGTGTTATTCTATTTCCTGTGTTGTTGTACACAGTCAGTGTTTTTGGATTGTTCTATATCCTTTGTTGTTGTACACATTGAGTTCTATTGTGTTGTTCTATATCCTGTGTTGTTGTACACATTCAGTTCTATTGTGTTGTTCTATATCCTGTGTTGTTGTACACATTCAATTCTATTGTGTTCTTCTATATCCTGTGTTGTTGTACACATTTAGTTCTATTGTGTTATTCTATTTCCTGTGTTGTTGTGCACATTCAAGTCTATTGTGTTCTTCTATATCCTGTGTTGTTGTACACATTGTGTTCTATTGTGTTGTTCTATATCGTGTGTTGTTGTACACATTGAGTTCTATTGGGTTGTTCTATATCCTGTGTTGTTGTACACATTCAGGAGTTCTATGGGTTGTTCTATATCCTGTGTTGTTGTACACATTGAGTTCTATTGGGTTGTTTTATATCCTGTGTTGTTGTACACATTGAGTTCTATTGTTTGTACTATATCCTGTGTTGTTGTACACATTCAGTTCTATTGTATTGTTCTATATCAGGTCAGACAAATAGGTCTGCTCCTGGCAAGCTGTAGCCCAGTACTACCTGTCACAGCAGGAGACTTGGAGAGGGGATTGGCGCCACCAAGGATCAACCTAAGCCCACAGAAAAGATATGAGAGACACTATAGCCAACAACATACCGGATCGGTCGGGGCCCGGGTTACAAACGACCGCGCTTACCACTGACAAGCACCAGGGTGGAAGTGAAAAGTCAGCAACTGGGGCAAAGACATCATTCAAACTGCCAACGGAAAAAGCTACCATTGGAACATGGAATGTCCGTACACTCCATCAGTGCGGCAAAGTAAAAGAACTAGAACACGAGCTGAGACGCTACCAATGGGACATTGTGGGTATATCGGAAGTAAGATGGACAGGCTTCGGAGAAGCAATCACAGAGGAAGGACACAAGATGTGGTATAGTGGCGAAGAGTCACTACATGAAAATGGCGTAGCTTTCATCGTACGCAAAGAAGTCATTGGATGCATCATGAGCTGCACGCCTGTCAACAGCAGAATCATCAGCATTCGGGTGTCAGCCAAACCAAAGAACATCACCATCATACAAGTGTATGCTCCAACTACCAGCCACGAAGACCAGGTGGTTGAAGAATTCTATGAGAAAATAGAAGACACCATCGGAAAAGCCCCCAGGAAAGACATCATCATAGTTCAGGGGGACTTCAACGCCAAAGTCGGCCCAGATGCCTACAAAAACTGGGCTGGAACAGTGGGTCAATTTGGCACAGGGGAAACTAATGACAGGGGACTTCGCCTTCTGGAGTTTGCCTGCACCCAACGGCTCACCATTGCCAACACCCTCTACCCCCACAAACTGTCAAGAAGAACAACCTGGCATGCGCCGAACGGAAAGACTCACAACCAGATCCACTTTGTCCTCACACCGCGGCGCTTCAAATCAAGCATTAATAAAGCAAAGACGAGGACATACCCTGGAGCTGATATAGGCAGCGACCACGACCTCGTGCTGCTCACAATGAAGATCAAATTGAAAAAGAAGTACCAAGCTGCGCAGCCACGCATCAAGTTTGACCTGGAAAAGCTAAAAGATCCAGAGATAGAAGAGGCATTCCAGGCACAGCTCGGGGGGCGGTTCGCGGCACTCAACTTCCTGGACAGCGACATCAACGACCTCACAAACAACTTTGGTGAGGCAGTCCGCGAAACAGCAGAGGAGGTACTGGGGCGACAGAGGAAGAAACACCAAGCATGGATCTCAAATGACATCCTTGACCTCTGCGACAACAGAAGATCACTGAAGAAGACGAAAAACTCCAGCCCTGAAGAAGCCGCACAGTATCGTAAAACCAACAACCTTGTAAAGAAGAAAATGATTGAAGCCAAAGAACAATGGATCAACAACCAGTGTGAGAACATCGAGAAAGGCATGAAAAAAGGAAACAGCCAAGAACTATACAACTACCCAATACAGCCAGATGACAGTTTGTTTCAGGGGGACTCAACACCATTGAGGGAATCCTCACCGCTACCAGTGATGAGAGAAGAGGTGGAAGAAGCCATCCGCAGCCTACCAGCAGGGAAATCACCTGGAGCAGACAATATCCCAGCAGAGCTGCTCAAACATGGAGGGAATGATTTGGTCACTCGTGTAACATCGATTTGTCAGAAGATCTGGGAGACAAAACAGTGGCCCACAGAATGGACTCAATCACTCATCATCCCCCTGCCCAAAAAGGGAAATATGCGCCAATGCCAGAACTACAGAACAATAAGTCTCATTAGCCACACCAGCAAGATCATGCTCAGAGTCATATTGAATCGACTGAAGAAAGAAGCGGAAGAACACCTTGCGGAAGAACAAGCTGGATTTAGGGCGGGCAGAAGCACAGTAGAACAGATCTTCACCTGCCGGATAATGATGGAGAAACATCTGCAGCATCAGAGAGACCTGTTCCACAACTTCATAGACTTTAAAAAAGCATTCGACAGGGTGTGGCATAAGGGTTTGTGGCAGGTGCTAAGAAAGTTTGGCATAGAGGAAGGTCTCGTCCAAACCATCCAGGCGCTGTATAACACTGCCAGCAGCGCAGTTCTCCTCAACAACCAGATAGGGGACTACTTCAAGACCACAGTTGGAGTCCGTCAAGGCTGCCTACTCTCTCCCGTGCTGTTCAATCTCTTCCTGGAGAACATCATGCGTGAAGCCCTCCATGACTTCCACTCCACTGTCTCCATCGGAGGAAGAACCATCAACAACCTGAGGTTCGCAGATGACATCGACCTGATGGGAGGCAGCAACGAAGAACTACAAGACCTGACCATGAGACTGGAAGAAAGTGCAGGTGCACACGGAATGGAAGTGAGCACAGAAAAAAGCAAAGTCCTGGTCAACAGCACAACCAACACCCATGCTGAAATCTACATGAACGGGCAACAGCTTGAAGAAGTGGACGCTTTCAAATACCTTGGCGCCACTCTCACCAAAGACGGTCGCTCTACAACAGAAATCAAGACCAGACTAGCGATCGCAACAGCAGCAATGGTAAAGCTAAACAAGATCTGGAAGAGCAGAGAGATCGGCTTTCCATCGAAGATGAAGCTGTACAAGTCCCTGGTGCTCCCCATCCTGCTGTATGGATGCGAGAGCTGGACCATGACAGCAGAGACCACCAAGAGAATCCAGACGTTTGAAACTAAATGCTTCAGGCGCTTGCTCGGGATCTCTTGGCAAGATCGGAAGACAAACGACTTTGTGTGGAGCCAAATAACAACACTCGCAGGCCCACAAGAACCTCTCCTGGCAACAGTCAAGAACAGGAAGCTGTCGTGGTTCGGGCATGTCACACGCCACAACTCACTGCCCAAAACGGTCCTCCAGGGTACACTGGGAGGCGGCAGACGAAGGGGACGACAAGCCAAATGCTGGATGGACAACATCAAAGAATGGACCAGGTTGGATGGCCCCACGCTGGTGAGACAGGCGGAGGACAGGACCGGTTGGCGACGGCTGGCTTCAAGAGTGTCTCTCATCTCTCCTCTACGCCCATCACGGGCAGGAGAATGATGATGATGATGATATCCTGTGTTGTGCACATTCAGTTCTATAGTGTTGTTCTATATCCTGTGTTGATGTGCACATTCAGGAGTTCTATTGTGTTGTTCTATATCCTGTGTTGTTGTGCACATTCAGTTCTATTGGGTTGTTCTATATCCTGTGTTCTTGTGCACAATGAGTTCTATGGGTTGTTCTATATCCTGTGTTGTTCTGCACATTCAGTTCTATTGGGTTGTTCTATATCCTGTATTGTTGTATACATTGAGTTCTATTGGGTTGTTCTATATCCTGTGTTGTTGTGCACAATGAGTTCTATGGGTTGTTCTATATCCTGTGTTGTTGTGCACATTCAGTTCTATTGGGTTGTTCTATATCCTGTATTGTTGTATACATTGAGTTCTATTGGGTTGTTCTATATCCTGTGTTGTTGTACACATTCAGTTCTTTTGTGCACATTCAGTTCTATTGGGTTGTTCTATATCCTGTGTTGTTGTACACATTCAGTTCTATTGTGTTGTTCTATATCCTGTGTTGTTGTACACATTCAGTTCTATTGTGTTGTTCTATATCCTGTGTTGTTGTACACATTCAGTTCTATTGTGCTGTTCTCTATCACGTGTTGTTGTGCACATTCAGTTGAATTGGGTTGTTCTATATCCTGTGTTGTTGTGCACATTGAGTTCTATTGTGTTGTTCTACATCCTGTGTTGTTGTGCATATTCAGTTCTATGTGTTGTTCTATATCCTGTGTTGTTGTGCACATTAAGTTCTATGTGATGTTCTATATCCCGTGTTGTTGTGCACATTGAGTTCTATTGTGTTGTTCTTTATCCTGTGTTGTTGTGCACATTGAGTTCTATTGTGTTTTTCTATATCCTGTGTTGTTGTACACAATCAGGAGTTCTATTGTGTTGTTCTATATCCTGTGTTGTTGTACACGTTGAGTTCTATTGTGTTGTTCTATATCCTTTGTTGTTGTACACATTCAGTTCTATTGTGTTGTTCTATATCCTGTGTTGTTGTACACATTCAGTTATATTGTGTTGTACTATATCCTGTGTTGTTGTACACATTCAGTTCTATTGGGTTGTTCTATATCCTGTATTGTTGTAGACATTCAGTTCTAGTGTGTTGTTCTATATCCTGTGTTGTTGTACACATTCATTTCTATTGTGTTGTTCTATATCCTGTGTTGTTGTACACATTCAGTTCTATTGTGTTGTTCTATATCATGTGTTGTTGTGCACATTCAGTTCTATTGTGTTGTTCTATATCCTGTGTTGTTGTACACATTCAGTTCTATTGTGTTGTTCTATATCCTGTGTTGTTGTGCACAATGAGTTCTATAGGTTGTTCTATATCATGTGTTGTTGTGCACATTTAGTTCTATGGCGTTGTCATATATCCTGTGTTGTTGTACACATTGAGTTCTATTGGGTTGTTCTATATCCTGTGTTGTTGTGCACATTGAGTTCTATTATGTGTTCTATATCCTGTGTTGTTCTACACATTGAGTTCTATTGGGTTGTTCTATATCCTGTGTTGTTTTACACATTCAGGAGTTCTATGGGTTGTTCTATATCCTGTGTTGTTGTACACCTTGAGTTCTATTGGGTTGTTCTATATCCTGTGTTGTTGTACACATTGAGTTCTATTGGTTTGTTCTATATCCTGTGTTGTTGTACACATTCAGTTCTATTGTGTTGTTCTATATCCTGTGTTGTTGTGCACATTCAGTTCTATTGTGTTGTTCTATATCCTGTGTTGTTGTGCACATTCAGTTCTATTGGGTTGTTCTACATCCTGTGTTGTTGTGAACATTGAGTTCTATTGTGTTGTTCTACATCCTGTGTTGTTGTGCACATTCAGTTCTATGTGTTGTTCTATATCCTGTGTTTTTGTGCACATTAAGTTCTATGTGTTGTTCTCTATCCCGTGTTGTTGTACACATTCAGTTCCATTGTGTTGTTCTATATCCTGTGTTGTTGTACACATTCAGTTCTATTGTGTTGTTCTATATCCTGTGTTGTTGTACACATTCAGTTCTATTGGGTTGTTCTATATCCTGTATTGTTGTACACATTGAGTTCTATTGTGTTGTCTATATCCTGTGTTGTTGTACACATTCAGTTCTATTGTGTTGTTCTATATCCTGTGTTGTTGTACACATTCAGTTCTATTGTGTTGTTCTATATCATGTGTTGTTGTGCACATTCAGTTCTATTGTGTTGTCTATATCCTGTGTTGTTGTAACCATTCAGTTCTATTGTGTTGTTCTATATCCTGTGTTGTTGTGCACATTGAGTTCTATGGGTTGTTCTATATCCTGTGTTGTTGTGCACATTTAGTTTCTATGGCGTTGTCATATATCCTGTGTTGTTGTACACATTGAGTTCTATTGGGTTGTTCTATATCCTGTGTTGCTTGTACACATTGAGTTCTATTGTGTTGTTCTATATCCTGTGTTGTTGTACACATTGAGTTCTATTGGTTGTTCTTATCCTGTGTTGTTGTATACATTCAGGAATTCTATTGGGTTGTTCTATATCCTGTATTGTTGTACACATTGAGTTCTATTGTGTTGTTCAATATCCTGTGTTGTTGTGCACATTCAGAGTTCTATTGTGTTGTTCTATATCATGTGTTGTTGTGCACATTCAGTTCTATTGGTTGTTCTATATCCTGTGTTGTTGTGCACATTGAGTTCTATTGTGTTGTTCTCATCCTGTGTTGTTGTGCACATTGAGTTCTATGTGTTGTTCTATATCCTGTGTTGTTGTGCACATTAAGTTCTATGTTTTTCTTCATCCTGTGTTGTGTGCACATTGAGTTCTATTGTGTTGTTCTATATCCTGTGTTGTTGTGCACATTGAGTTCTATTGTGTTTTTCTATATCCTGTGTTGTTGTACACATCAGAGTTCTATTGGTTGTTCTATATCCTGTGTTGTTGTACACATTCAGTTCTATGGGTTGTTCTATATCCTGTGTTGTTGTTCACATTCAGGAGTTCTATTGTATTGTTCTATCATCCTGTGTTGTTGTGCACATTCAGTTCTATTGTGTTGTTCTATATCCTGTGTTGTTGTGCACAATTAGTTCTCTGGGTTGTTCTATATCCTGTGTTGTTGTGCACATTCAGATCTATTGGGTTGTTCTATATCCTGTGTTGTTGTACACATTGAGTTCTATTGGGTTGTTCTATATCCTGTGTTGTTGAGCACATTTAGTTCTATGGCGCTGTCATATATCCTGTGTTGTTGTACACAATCAGTAGTTCTATTATGTTGTTCTATATCCTTGTTTGTTGTACACATTTAGTTCTATGGTTGTTCTATATCCTGTGTTGTTGTGCATATTCAGGAGTTCTATTGTATTGTTCTATATCCTGTGTTGTTGTGCACATTGAGTTCTATTGTGTGTTCTATATCCTGTGTTGTTCTACACATTGAGTTCTATTGGGTTGTTCTATATCCTGTGTTGTTTTACACATTCAGTAGTTCTATGGGTTGTTCTATATCCTGTGTTGTTGTACACCGTGAGTTCTATTGGGTTGTTCTATATCCTGTGTTGTTGTACACATTGAGTTCTATTGGTTTGTTCTATATCCTGTGTTGTTGTACACATTCAGTTCTATTGGTTGTTCTATATCCTGTGTTGTTGTGCACATTCAGTTCTATTGTGTTGTTCTATATCCTGTGTTGTTGTGCGGCACATTCAGTTCTATTGGGTTGTTCTATATCCTGTGTTGTTGTGAACATTGAGTTCTATTGTGTTGTTCTACATCCTTGTTGTTGTGCACATTCAGTTCTATGTGTTGTTCTATATCCTGTGTTTTTGTGCACATTAAGTTCTATGTGTTGTTCTCTATCCCGTGTTGTAGTGCACATTGAGTTCTATTGTGTTGTTCTATATCCTGTGTTGTTGTGCACATTGAGTTCTATTGTTTTTTCTATATCCTGTGTTGTTGTACACAATCAGGAGTTCTATTGTGTTGTTCTATATCCTGTGTTCTTGTACACATTGAGTTCTATTGTGTTGTTCTATATCCTGTATTGTTGTGCACATTCAGTTCTATGGGTTGTTCTATATCCTGTGTTGTTGTGCACATTCAGTTCTATTGGGTTGTTCTATATCCTGTGTTGTTGTGCACAATGAGTTCTATGGTTGTTCTATATCCTGTGTTGTTGTACACATTGAGTTCTATTGTGTTGTTCTATATCCTGTGTTGTTGTGCACATTCAGGAGTTCTATTGTGTTGTTCTATATCATGTGTTGTTGTGCACATTCAGTTCTATTGGGTTGTTCTATATCCTGTGTTGTTGTGCACAATGAGTTCTATGGGTTGTTCTATATCCTGTGTTGTTGAGCACATTTAGTTCTATGGCGCTGTCATATATCCTGTGTTGTTGTACACAATCAGCAGTTCTATTGTGTTGTTCTATATCCTGTGTTGTTGTACACATTTAGTTCTATGGGTTGTTCTATATCCTGTGTTGTGCACATTCAGGAGTTCTATTGTATTGTTCTATATCCTGTGTTGTTGTTCACATTGAGTTCTATTGTGTGTTCTATATCCTGTGTTGTTCTACACATTGAGTTCTATTGGGTTGTTCTATATCCTGTGTTGTTTTACACATTCAGTAGTTCTATGGGTTGTTCTATATCCTGTGTTGTTGTATACCGTGAGTTCTATTGGGTTGTTCTATATCCTGTGTTGTTGTACACATTGAGTTCTATTGGTTTGTTCTATATCCTGTGTTGTTGTACACATTCAGTTCTATTGAGTTGTTCTATATCCTGTGTTGTTGTGCACATTCAGTTCTATTGGGTTGTTCTATATCCTGTGTTGTTTGTGAACATTGAGTTCTATTGTGTTGTTCTACATCCTCTGTTGTTGTGCACATTCAGTTCTATGTGTTGTTCTATATCCTGTGTTTTTGTGCACATTAAGTTCTATGTGTTGTTCTCTATCCCGTGTTGTAGTGCACATTGAGTTCTATTGTGTTGTTCTATATCCTGTGTTGTTGTGCACATTGAGTTCTATTGTGTTTTTCTATATCCTGTGTTGTTGTACACAATCAGGAGTTCTATTGTGTTGTTCTATATCCTGTGTTCTTGTACACATTGAGTTCTATTGTGTTGTTCTATATCCTGTATTGTTGTACACATTCAGTTCTATGGGTTGTTCTATATCCTGTGTTGTTGTGCACATTCAGGAGTTCTATTGTATTGTTCTATATCCTGTGTTGTTGTGCATATTCAGTTCTATTGGGTTGTTCTATATCCTGTGTTGTTGTTCACAATGAGTTCTATGGGTTGTTCTATATCCTGTGTTGTTGTGCACATTCAGTTCTATTGGGTTGTTCTATATCCTGTGTTGTTGTACACATTGAGTTCTATTGTGTTGTTCTATATCCTGTGTTGTTGTAGACATTGAGTTCTATTGGGTTGTTCTATATCTTTTGTTGTTGTACACATTCAGTTCCATTGTGTTGTTCTATATCCTGTGTTGTTGTACACATTCAGTTATATTTTCTTGTTCTATATCCTGTATTGTTGTACAAATTGAGTTCTATTGTGTTGTTCTATATCCTGTGTTGTTGTACACATTCAGTTCTATTGTGTTGTTCTATATCATGTGTTGTTGTGCACATTCAGTTCTATTGTGTTGTTCTATATCCTGTGTTGTTGTAACCATTCAGTTCTATTGTGTTGTTCTATATCCTGTGTTGTTGTGCACAATGAGTTCTATGTGTTGTTCTATATCCTGTGTTTTTGTGCACATTTAGTTCTATGGCATTGTCATATATCCTGTGTTGTTGTACACATTGAGTTCTATTGGGTTGTTCTATATCCTGTGTTGTTGTACACATTGAGTTCTATTGTGTTGTTCTATATCCTGTGTTGTTGTACACATTGAGTTCTATTGGGTTGTTCTATATTCTGTGTTGTTGTATACATTCAGGAATTCTATGGGTTGTTCTATATCCTGTATTGTTGTACACATTGAGTTCTATTGTGTTGTTCTATATCCTGTGTTGTTGTGCACATTCAGGAGTTCTATTGTGTTGTTCTATATCCTGTGTTGTTGTGCACATTCAGTTTTATTGGGTTGTTCTATATCCTGTGTTGTTGTACACATTGAGTTCTATTGGGTTGTTCTATATCCTTTGTTGTTGTACACATTGAGTTCTATTGTGTTGTTCTATATCCTGTGTTGTTGTACACATTCAGTTCTATTGTGTTGTTCTATATCCTGTGTTGTTGTACACATTGAGTTCTATTGTGTTGTTCTATATCCTGTGTTGTTGTGCACATTCAGGAGTTCTATTCTGTTGTTCTATATCCTGTGTTGTTGTGCACATTCAGTTCTATGTGTTGTTCTACATCCTGTGTTGTTGTGCACATTGAGTTCTATTGTGTTGTTCTATATCCTGTGTTGTTGTGCACATTGAGTTCTATTGGGTTGTTCTATACCCTTTGTTGTTGTACACATTGAGTTCTATTGTGTTGTTCTATATCCTGTGTTCTTGTACACATTCAGTTCTATTGTGTTGTTCTATATCCTGTGTTGTTGTACACATTGAGTTCTATTGGGTTGTTCTATATCCTGTATTGTTGTAGACATTGAGTTCTATTGTGTTGTTCTATATCCTGTGTTGTTGTACACATTCAGTTCTATTGTGTTGTTCTATATCCTGTGTTGTTGTACACATTGAGTTCTATTGTGTTGTTCTATATCCTGTGTTGTTGTGCACATTCAGGAGTTCTATTCTGTTGTTCTATATCCTGTGTTGTTGTGCACATTCAGTTCTATGTGTTGTTCTACATCCTGTGTTGTTGTGCACATTGAGTTCTATTGTGTTGTTCTATATCCTGTGTTGTTGTGCACATTGAGTTCTATTGGGTTGTTCTTTATCCTGTGTTGTTGTGCACATTGAGTTCTATTGGGTTGTTCTATATCCTGTGTTGTTGTGCACATTCAGTTCTATTGGGTTGTTCTATATCCTGTGTTGTTGTGCACATTCAGTTCTATTGGGTTGTTCTATATCCTGTGTTGTTGTGCACATTCAGATCTATTGGGTTGTTCTACATCCTGTGTTGTTGTGCACATTGAGTTCTATTGTGTTGTTCTACATCCTGTGTTGTTGTGCACATTCAGTTCTATGTGTTGTTCTATATCCTGTGTTGTTGTGCACATTGAGTTCTATTGGGTTGTTCTATATCCTGTGTGTTGTTGTACACAATCAGGAGTTCTATTGTGTTGTTCTATATCCTGTGTTGTTGTACACATTGAGTTCTATTGTGTTGTTCTATATCCTGTATTGTTGTACACATTCAGTTCTATGGGTTGTTCTATATCCTGTGTTGTTGTGCACATTCAGGAGTTCTATTGTATTGTTCTATATCCTGTGTTGTTGTGCACATTCAGTTCTATTGGGTTGTTCTATATCCTGTGTTGTTGTGTACAATGAGTTCTATGGGTTGTTCTATATCCTGTGTTGTTGTGCACATTTAGTTCTATGGTGTTGTTATTTTTCCTGTGTTTTAGTGCACATTCAGTTCTATGGGTTGTTCTATATCCTGTGTTGTTGTGCACATTCAGTAATTCTATTGGGTTGTTCTATATCCTGTGTTGTTGTGCACATTGAGTTCTATGGGTTGTTCTATATCCTGTGTTGTTGTGCACATTCAGTTCTATTTCCTGTGTTGTTGTGCACATTCAGTTCTATGTGTTGTTCTATATCCTGTGTTGTTGTACACATTGAGTTCTATTTCCTGTGTTGTGCACATTCAGTTTTATGGGTTGTTCTATATCCTGTGTTGTTGTGCACATTGAGTTCTATGGGTTGTTCTATATCCTGTGTTGTTGTGCACATTCAGTTCTATGGGTTGTTCTATATCCTGTGATGTTGTACACATTAAGTTCTATTGTGTTGTTCTATATCCTGTGTTGTTGTGCACATTCAATTCTATTGTGTTGTTATATATCCTGTGTTGTTGTACACATTCAGTTCTATGGGTTGATCTATATCTTGGTAGAAAGAAACTCTAGGGAGAGCTAGACAACAGAAGGTCTTCAGAGAAGTAACCCCCTTTAGACAAGCGTTTCGGCCCTGAATTCCTTACACTCTCGGGGGGCCGGGCCACATCCAGGTCATGACTCCTGGATGCCCTTCTGCTGTTGTCTATTTTTATTTTTATTTTTCCCACGCCGGGGAGCGAACCTGGGCGATTCTGCGCTTTAGAACTGCGGTACGCGGTTTTACCAATGTGCTAACGGGGCACACATCATCTGTAGGGAATTTAATCCTTATGAAGTTCACTTTTGGTTCCTCCTTGCCCAGATCCAGCTTGAGCTCCTTTCTGCTGCCTCTGCCATCGCTTTAAGGGCTCTAGTCCTCTTCTTCCCAGAAATGGCGAGTTGTTTCATGAGATCATAAGCGGAGGTGCCCACAAACCCTCTTGCCCCGACCTCTATGGCGAAGATTTTGACCCGCAGACCTGCTTTCTTCAGGGTGCTGGCAAGACCGGCGTATTTTTCGGTCTTGTAGATATGTGCTTCTTCCATTCTGCTTTCGTATGGCACAGTGAGTTCTATCAGAATCACTTGTTTCGAGGAGTCAGAGTGGAGAGCGATGTCTGGTCTCATGCCTGTCTTGCTGATGACATCTGGGTAATTTCTCCACTCTGGGAGGTCTGCTGTACACTCCCAGTCGACTGCTCCATCCAGAAGACCCTTTGGCAATGTGCTGGTTGTCATAGCACTTTCGGGCCAGACCTGTTTCCCTCCTGCTTTGTAGAACGTTGTCATAGCAATTGGTGCGTTTGGGGTCATGGTTTTTTCGCTAACCACGTCTGTGATCACTTTCAGAACTTGGTTGTGCCTCCATGTATACCTTCCTTGGGCTAGCGCTACTTTGCAAGAGCTTAGGACATGTTCCACTGTTTGTTTCTTCTGACAGAGCGGACATGCTGGGTCGTCTGATTTCCCCCATTTCACTAAGTTTGCATTCGAGGGGAGCAGGTCATATACAGATCTGAGGAGGAAGCTTATCCTTAGAGGAGCCATGTGCCACATATCGTTCCAGCTGAGACTTCTTTGGAGTGCACTGTCCCATGTTGTCCATTGCCCCTGTTGACCTTGCTGGACGGATCGGGACTGCCTTCTGCACTCTTTTGACATCTTCTTCTTCCTTCAACTCCTGTATGATCATGTCTCTTTTTTCCTTCCCTTTGGCTTTGGACCACCACTGCATTTTTGTTGCTCCCAGTCCCTGTCTGTTGGTTTGCGTGTGTCCAATTATTTCTTTGATGCTGAGGTTTCTCTTGGCATTGTTTACAGCCTCTTGGACTTTCCACTTTCTGCCAGTTCTCAGCTTTGGATGAACTGATCTCACGATATTGTCTTCCGATTCCTCCAGCATGCTCAACAGTCTTGCTTTTCCAACTTTGTATTCCTCTTGTGTTGTTGTGGAAATTCAGGAGTTCTATTGTGTTGTTCTCTATCCTGTTGTGTTGTACACATTCAGGTCTATTGGGTTGTTCTATATCCTGTGTTGTTGTGCACATTCAGTTCTATTGGGTTTTTCTATATCATGTGTTGTTGTGTACATTCTGTTCTATTGGGTTGTTCTATATCCTGTGTTGTTGTGCACATTCAGTTCTATTGTGTTGTTCTATATCTTGTGTTGTTGTACACATTCAGTTCTATTGGGTTGTTCTATATCCTGTTTGTTGCACACATTCAGGAGTTCTATTGGGTTGTTCTATATCCTGTTTTGTTGTGCACATTTAGGAGTTCTATTGGGTTCTTCTATATCCTGTGTTGTTGTTCACATTCAATTCCATTGTGTTCTTCTATATCCTGTGATGTTGTACACATTCAATTCTATTGTGTTATTCTATATCCTTTGTTGTTGTACACAGTCAGTTCTATTGGGTTGTTCTGTATCCTTTGTTGTTGTACACATTGAGTTCTATTGTGTTGTTCTACATCCTGTGTTGTTGTACACATTCAGTTCTATTGTGTTGTTCTATATCCTGTGTTGTTGTACACATTCAATTCTATTGTGTTCTTCTATATCCTGTGTTGTTGTGCACATTCAGGAGTTCTATTCTGTTGTTCTATATCCTGTGTTGTTGTGCACATTCAGTTCTATGTGTTGTTCTACATCCTGTGTTGTTGTGCACATTGAGTTCTATTGTGTTGTTCTATATCCTGTGTTGTTGTGCACATTGAGTTCTATTGGGTTGTTCTATATCCTGTGTTGTTGTACACATTGAGTTCTATTGTGTTGTTCTATATCCTGTGTTGTTGTACACATTGAGTTCTATTGAGTTGTTCTATATCCTGTGTTGTTGTACACATTCAGTTCTATTGTGTTGTTCTATGTCCTGTGTTGTTGTGCACATTCAGTTCTATTGTGTTGTTCTATATCCTGTGTTGTTGTGCACATTCAGGAGTTCTATTGTGTTGTTCTATATCCTGTGTTGTTGTGAACATTCATTTCTATTGTGTCGTTCTATTTCCTGTGTTGTTGTGCACATTCAGTTCTATGGGTTGTTCTATTTCCTGTGTTTGTTGTACACATTATGTTCTATGGGTTGTTCTATTTCCTGTGTTTTGTGCACATTCAGGAGTTCTATTGTGTTGTTCTATATCCTGTGTTGTTGTGAACATTCATTTCTATTGTGTCGTTCTATTTCCTGTGTTGTTGTGCACATTCAGTTCTATGGGTTGTTCTATTTCCTGTGTTGTTTTACACATTAAGTTCTATGGGTTGTTCTATTTCCTGTGTTGTTGTACACATTCAGGAGTTCTATTGTGTTGTTCTATATCCTGTGTTGTTGTGCACATTCAGTTCTATGGGTTGTTCTGTATCATGTGTTGTTGTACACATTCAGTTCTATTGGGTTGTTTCTATATCCAGTTTTGTTGTGCACATTCAGTTCTATGGTTGTTCTATATCATGTGTTGTTGTGCACATTCATTTCTATGGGTTGTTCTATATCCTGTGTTGTTGTACACATTCAGTTCTATTGTGTTGTTCTGTATCCTTTGTTGTTGTACACATTGAGTTCTATATCCTGTGTTGTTGTACACTTTCAGTTCTATGGGTTGTTCTATATCCTGTGTTGTTGTACACATTCAGTTCTATTGGTTGTTCTATATCCTGTGTTTGTTGTGCACAATGAGTTATATGTGTTGTTCTATATCCTGTGTTGTTTTGAACATTCAGTTCTATTGTGTTGTTCTATATCCTGTGTTGTTGTACACATTCAGTTCTATGGGTTGTTCTTTTTCCTGTGTTGTTGTACACATTCAGTTCTATGTGTTGATATATTTCCTGTGTTGTTGTACACATTCAATAGTTCTATTGTGTTGTTCTATATCCTGTGTTGTTGTGCACATTCAATAGTTCTATGTGTTGTTCTATTTCCTGTGTTGTTGTGCACATTCAATAGTTCTATGTGTTGGTCTATTTCCTGTGTTGTTGTGCACAATCAATAGTTCTATGTGTTGGTCTATTTCCTGTGTTGTTGTGCACATTCAATAGTTCTATGTGTTGTTCTATTTCCTGTGTTGTTGTGCACATTCAATAGTTCTATTTGTTGTTCTATTTCCTGTGTTGTTGTGCACATTCAATAGTTCTATGTGTTGTTCTATTTCCTGTGTTGTTGTGCACATTCAATAGTTCTATGTGTTGTTCTATTTCCTGTGTTGTTGTGCACATTCAGAAGTTTTAATGCATTGCACTATTTCCTGTGCTGTGTACCTTCAGGAGTTCTATTGAATGTACTATTTCCTATGCTGTGTACCTTCAGGTGTTCTATTGAATTGTACTATTTCCTGTGCTGTGTGCCTTCAGGAATTCTAGTGAATTGTACTATTTCCTGTGCTGTGTACCTTCAGGAGTTCTAATGAACTGTAGTATTTCCTGTGCTGTGTACCTTCAGGAGTTCTAGTTAACTGTGCTATTTCCTGTGCTGTGTACCTTCAGGAGTTCTAATGAACTGTACTATTTCCTGTGCTGTATACCTTCAGGAGTTCTAATGAACTGTACTATTTCCTGTGCTGTGTGCCTTCAGGAGTTCTGTTAACTGTGCTATTTCCTGTGCTGTGTACCTTCAGGAGTTCTAATGAACTGTACTATTTCCTGTGCTGTATACCTTCAGGAGTTCTAATGAACTGTACTATTTCCTGTGCTGTGTGCCTTCAGGAGTTCTAATGAGTTGTACTATTTCCTGTGCTGTGTGCCTTCAGGAGTTCTAATGAACTGTACTATTTCCTGTGCTGTGTGCCTTCAGGAGTTTTAATGAACTGTACTATTTCCTGTGCTGTGTGCCTTCAGGAGTTCTAGTGAACTGTACTATTTCCTGTGCTGTGTGCCTTCAGGAGTTCTGGTGAACTGTACTATTTCCTGTGCTGTGTGCCTTCAGGAGTTCTAGTGAACTGTGCTATTTCCTGTGCTGTGTTCCTTCAGGAGTTCTAGTGAACTGTGCTATTTCCTGTGCTGTGTGTTTTCAGGAGTTCTAGTGAACTGTATTATTTCCTGTGCTGTGTGCCTTCAGGAGTTCTAATGAACTGTACTATTTCCTGTGCTGTGTGCCTTCAGGAGTTCTAGTGAACTGTGCTATTTCCTGTGCTGTGTGCCATCAGGAGTTCTAATGAACTGTACTATTTCCTGTGCTGTGTGTTTTCAGGAGTTCTAGTGAACTGTACTATTTCCTGAGCTGTGTGCCTTCAGGAGTTCTAGTTATCTGTACTATTTCCTGTGCTGTGTGCCTTCAAGAGTTCTAATGAACTGTACTATTTCCTGTGCTGTGTGCCTTCAGGAGTTCTAGTTATCTGTACTATTTCCTGTGCTGTGTGCCTTCAGGAGTTCTAATGAACTGTACTATTTCCTGTGCTGTGTGCCTTCAGGAGTTCTAATGAACTGTACTATTTCCTGTGCTGTGTGCCTTCAGGAGTTCTAGTGAACTGTACTATTTCCTGTGCTGTGTGCCATCAGGAGTTCTAATGAACTGTACTATTTCCTGTGCTGTGTGCCTTCAGGAGTTCTAGTGAACTGTTACTATTTCCTGTGCTGTGTGTTTTCAGGAGTTCTAATGAACTGTGTCAATGGCAGATGTGATGCGTCTAGTGTGTCGGCTAGTGACTGCATGCTTATCACCTCTCACTTTCAGCCTGCACTGCTGGCTAGCACTGCTGCTTGCAGCTATGCGAAAAGAAGAGCAGAATGCGTCTCTTCCTGTCAGTACATAGCCTCTCCATCAGCAAGCCCTACGTTATGCCTCCTCATTGGCGACATGCGGTAACTGAGCACCTCACGGACTCAGGATAAATCTCGAGAGGAGGTCTGGCCCCTATCATACAAGCTCCCCTTAAGTCCAAAGCAGGAGAGAGCATCACAGACTCAGCAAAGCAGATGGACTTGCCTGTCATGGAAGAGTTGGATGTTGAGCCAAGCCTTGAAAAACTAACTAAGGCGATTTACGGTTTGGCGACGGGAAAAGCCCCTGGTGATGATGGAATACCTCCAGAGGAGCCACGTATTCATGGTGTGGGCTTCGCTGTAAAGAACTCTCTCCTAACCTCTGTAGAGCTCCCCACGGGAGGTACGGAGAGACTGCTCACTCTAAAAATGACGACCAGTTCAGGCACAGTCAACTTCATCTGTGCCTATGCCCCAACATTAAGCTCCTCACCCGACGTCAAGGACCAGTTCTATGAGGCCCTGGATGCTGTTGTCAGAGGAGTTCCCAGCAAGGAAGGTCTCTTCATATTGGGAGACCTGAACGCACGCGTAGGTGCTGATTTTGAGGCCTGGCCAACCAGCATTGGACATCATGGTGTTGGGAAGCAAAATGCCAACGGCCAAAGACTCCTGGAACTTTGCTCTTACCACAAGCTGGCCATCACCAACACCTTCTTCAACGATAAGGAGAAGCACAAGGTATCATGGCGCCACCCCAGATCCCACCACTGGCATCAGCTCGACCTCGTCTTAACAAGGAGGTCGGACCTTAACAACGTCCTCAGCACGAGGAGTTTCCACAGCGCTGATTGGGACACAGACCACACCCTGGTACGCAGCAAGATCAAGCTTCTACCCAGAAGACTGCACCACTCAAAGAAGAAAGGTCACCCAAGGATTAATGCCTGTCGCACGTCCAATCCGACCAAGGCCGGGGAGTTTGTAGAAACCCTGAATGAAGCACTCAAGAGAGGCTCAGAGATCCAAAACGCTGAGGAAAAGTGGAATCACGTGAAGGACACAATCTATCAGTCCGCCCTGAGTATATTTGGGAAAAAAGAACGAAAGAATCCCGACTGGTTTGAGGCAAACTGGCAGGAAATGGAACCAGTGGTGGAAGCGAAACGCAAGGCTTTACTTGCGTATAAAAACAACAATACCCAAACTACTCGTGACGCTTACAGAGCTGCCCGCAGCAAGATCCAACAAACTGCTCGGCGATGCGCCAACGACTAATGGCTACAGTTAAGCTCAAGTATTCAGCAGTCTGCAGATTCAGGCAACACTGGCAGCATGTACGCTGGCATCAAACAAGCGACTGGTCCAGCAGCCTCCAAGTCAGCTCCCCTTAAGTCCAAAGCAGGAGAGAGCATCACAGACTCAGCAAAGCAGATGGAGAGATGGGTAGAGCACTACCTGGAGCTGTACTCCACGCAGAACTCTGTCACCGATGCTGCCTTGAATGCCATTGAGGACTTGCCTGTCATGGAGGAGTTGGATGCTGAGCCAAGCCTTGAAAAACTAAGTAAGGCGATTGACGGTTTGGCGACGGGAAAAGCCCCTGGTGATGACGGAATACTTCCAGAGGTCATCAAGTGCGGGAAGCCTGCTCTTCTCAACGAGCTGCATGAACTTTTGTGCTTGTGCTGGAAGGAAGGCTTCATTCCGAGAGACATGAGAGACGCCAGAATAGTGACTCTATATAAGAACAAGGGCGACCGCAGTGACTGTAATAATTATCGCGGAATCTCATTCCTCAGCATTGTTGGGAGAGCATTCGCCAGAGTCGTCTTAACCCGTCTTCAGAGGCTGGCAGCTCGCATCTACCCTGAGTCCCATCGACATGATCTTCTCTGTCCGGCAACTACAGGAAAAATGCCGCAAGCAGCACATGCCCCTTTGCCTCGCCTTCATTGATCTCACGAAAGCGTTCGACCTGGTCAGTCGGAGTGGTCTTTTCAAGCTTTTGAAGACAATCGGCTGCCCCCCAAGACTATCAGCTGTCATCGAGTCTTTCCACGAGGATATGCATAGCACTGTGTGCTATAATGGTGCCACATCAGATCCTTTTAGAATCAGCAGCGGAGTGAAACGGATGTGTTTTGGCCCCAACTCTGTTCGGGATCTTCTTCTCGATGTTGCTGACCTATGCCTTCTGCAGATCTGAAGAAGGGGTATGTCTTCATACAAGGACCGATGGAAAGCTCTTCAACATTGCCAGGCTTCGTTCCAAAACTAAGATGGAAAAGAAGATGCTGCCGCGCTGGCTTCCCACAGTGAGAAACTGAGATCTTAGGCCAAGGCAAGAAAAGAGGCTCAACATTTTCCATCTCCGCTGTTTACGACGCATCCTCGGCATCCAATGGCAAGACAAGGTGACCAACACAGAGGTCCTCCGTCGTGCGGGCCTACAGACCATCTTTGCCCTTCTAAGCCAACGCCGACTACGCTGGCTTGGCCTTGTGCGTCGAATGGAGGATGGACGCATACCAAAAGACGTTCTCTACGGCGAACTGGCAAACCGGAAGCGAACTCCAGGACGCCCACAGCTACGCTTTGTAGACGCATGCAAAAGGGACCTTAGAAGCTCAGGGATTGACCCAGGCTCTTGGGAGACTCTGGCGGAAGACAGGGCAGCGTGGTGGACAGCCGTTCAGCAAGGCGTTGTGAATGCGGAGAGGAGAGCAGAAAGCACAGATGAGAAAATGGCTCTTCGCAAGCAACGTTCCAGAAACCAGACAACAGCGACTCAATTTGTATGTGGCAGATGTGACAGAGATTGCCACTCAAGAATCGGCCTGCACAGCCACAGCAGAAAGTGCACGTCATGACCACAACGCCTCCTGGTGCAGACTATCATCTCCTGAGATGTAAAGAGGCCGACATGGACATGACATTTAAAACCACAGATTGTAGCTTGACCTCACTGCTGTGGTGGGCGTGATGTATTGCATTAGCATTTCATGACATTTGAATTACAGTTATGAGGTAAGATCTTACGGCCGTCCAACATGGTTGTGTGTGAAAGAAAAGGAGGGAAGGAGAGATTTCAGTTTCAGTTTCTTAAGATGACGTCTCCGCGCTTGGAATGAATTCCATATGCACTAACGTCACATGTGCCATGTGTATGGTGATCATGGCATAAGCCTTAAACCTGCACACAAACTGATGAGCTGGCCAGGTCCTGAGGCCCTACCTAGACTATGTTTTACCTAGTCTATATTTTATACTGGTATATTGTCAATCTACCACTGGAATGATCTTGGTTACATGTAAATGACATGTGTATCCGTGTATCTCACCTTTTAAAAGGAACATGTATACAAAGTAAATAAATAAATAATTAAAGGTCTGAATCACAACAAGTGTAAACTCGCCTCGCATTACAGAACCCCTCCCCCCAGTCAATGCACAAATGCTCAGCTGTCTATCAACTAGGTCATTACAATATTTTTCTTAATCATAGATAGGTATGTAAGTGAGTAAGTATGTAAGTAAGTAAGTAAGTAAGGAAGGAAGGAAGTAAAAAAGTGAGTGAGTAAGTGAATAAGTCAGTAATGTGTAAGTAAGCGAATAAGAAGTAAGTAGGTGAATAAATAAATGCAAAATAAAGGAGTATGTAAATAAATGAACAGGTTAGATATGAAAATAACAAATAACTGTAAACGCTTGCATATATCCACATGCCTGCACACAGGCATACACACATATTTCATACACACACAACCATATCGACACAGCATGATGGCTGACAACAACAACTCCAACAACAACAGCAGCAACAACAACAGCACTGAGGAAACATCCATATATACATATCATGACAAACTTACAGATATATCTGGATAACAATCAACAAACAGCTCACAAACACACACACGCAGACGGTTTGGCAAACTTGTTTCTGTTGTCTTTTTCGTTTCTTCATTTGTCCTTTATCGCTGTTTCAGGAAAAGCCCAAACACTTTCCATTCCACGCTGTAAGAGTTTGTGCAGCGTTACGTTTGAGATGATACCATTGTTGGTCTGATTAATGATAGCTTTTGTTTTTCCTTTCATAGTGGATTTTCAGTAACTTCCTCGATCTATTCCTCTTTGGGTAAAACATTCGATGGTATGATGACACATTTTGTTCACGAAGATATGATGTGAAGCGTCTAAGGACCTCAGACTTTCCGTAGTTTGGCTTGATCTGGCGAATGCATATGGATCAGTTCCACACGATATGATCCAGCTGGCTCTTGAAATGTATCACATCCCAGAAAACATCCGAACAATGCTGAGGAAGTATTTCCAAGGGTTCTCAATGCGGTTCTCTACCAAAGAATACACCACGGACTGGATAGACCTAGAGGTGGGCATTGCAATGGGCTGTGCAATCTCTCCCATACTGTTCGTGTTGGCAATGGAAGTCATCTTGAAAGCTGCAATGAAGAGTTCAGGTCCAGTGAATCTGGGAGATGGATACCAGATGCCTCCTCTGAAAGCTTTCATGGATGACACAACAGTCTTGTCCACGGATGAGGAAGAGACACACCAAATCTTAAAGCAGCTGGATGAGCTGGTGGCCTCTTCAAGAATGAGGTTCAAACCTAAGAAATCCCGAAGTCTCTCACTGCGAAAAGGAAAAGTGGCAGATTCAGTCAAATTCATGGTAGCCAACCAAGCCATCCCCACTGTCACAGAAGAGCCAGTAAAAAGTCTCGGAAGATGGTATGATGACTCCCTGAAAGACACACAAAGGGGATGCGAAACCAAGCAAACAGCAGAAGAAGGCCTGAAGAAAATAGATAACTGCGGACTGCCAGGCAAATACAAAGTCTGGTGTCTACAGTTCATGCTGATACCAAAGCTGCTGTGGCCACTGCTAATCTATGACATTTGCACCAGCACAGTGGAAGCAATGGAAGCCAAAATCAACAAATACACAAGAAAATGGCTCGGTGTCCCACCTGGTCTCACTGATGTTGCATTCTACTGTCGTCAAGCAATGCTGAAGCTACCTCTCAAATCCATAGTGGAGGAATACAAAGTTGGAAAAGCAAGACTGTTGAGCATGCTGGAGGAATCGGAAGACAATATCGTGAGATCAGTTCATCCAAAGCTGAGAACTGGCAGAAAGTGGAAAGTCCAAGAGGCTGTAAACAATGCCAAGAGAAACCTCAGCATCAAAGAAATAATTGGACACACGCAAACCAACAGACAGGGACTGGGAGCAACAAAAATGCAGTGGTGGTCCAAAGCCAAAGGGAAGGAAAAAAGAGACATGATCATACAGGAGTTGAAGGAAGAAGAAGATGTCAAAAGAGTGCAGAAGGCAGTCCAGCAAGGTCAACAGGGGCAATGGACAACATGGGACAGTGCACTCCAAAGAAGTCTCAGCTGGAACGATATGTGGCACATGGCTCCTCTAAGAATAAGCTTCCTCCTCAGATCTGTATATGACCTGCTCCCCTCGAATGCAAACTTAGTGAAATGGGGGAAAGCAGACGACCCAGCATGTCCGCTCTGTCAGAAGAAACAAACAGTGGAACATGTCCTAAGCTCTTGCAAAGTAGCGCTAGCCCAAGGAAGGTATACATGGAGGCACAACCAAGTTCTGAAAGTGATCACAGATGTGGTTAGCGAAATAACCATGACCCCAAACGCACCAATTGCTATGACAACGTTCTACAAAGCAGGAGGGAAACAGGTCTGGCCCGAAAGTGCTATGACAACCAGCACATTGCCAAAGGGTCTTCTGGATGGAGCAGTCGACTGGGAGTGTACAGCAGACCTCCCAGAGTGGAGAAATTACCCAGATGTCATCAGCAAGACAGGCATGAGACCAGACATCGCTCTCCACTCTGACTCCTCGAAACAAGTGATTCTGATAGAACTCACTGTGCCATACGAAAGCAGAATGGAAGAAGCACATATCTACAAGACCGAAAAATACGCCGGTCTTGCCAGCACCCTGAAGAAAGCAGGTCTGCGGGTCAAAATCTTCGCCATAGAGGTCGGGGCAAGAGGGTTTGTGGGCACCTCCGCTTATGATCTCATGAAACAACTCGCCATTTCTGGGAAGAAGAGGACTAGAGCCCTTAAAGCGATGGCAGAGGCAGCAGAAAGGAGCTCAAGCTGGATCTGGGCAAGGAGGAACGAAAAAAGTGAACTTCATAAGGATTAAATTCCCTACAGATGATGTGTGCCCCGTTAGCACATTGGTAAAACCGCGTACCGCAGTTCTGAAGCGCAGAATCGCCCAGGTTCGATCCCCGGCGTGGAAAAAAAAATAGACAACAGCAGAAGGGCATCCAGGAGTCATGACCTGGATGTGGCCCGGCCCCCCGAGAGTGTAAGGAATTCAGGGCCGAAACACTTGTCTAAAGGGGGTTACTTCTCTGAAGACCTTCTGTTGTCTAGCTCTCCCTAGAGTTTCTTTCTATCTATCTACCATATATACATATCATGACAAACTTACAGATATATCTGGATAACAATCAACAAACAGCTCACAAACACACACACGCAGACGGTTTGGCAAACTTGTTTCTGTTGTCTTTTTCGTTTCTTCATTTGTCCTTTATCGCTGTTTCAGGAAAAGCCCAAACACTTTCCATTCCACGCTGTAAGAGTTTGTGCAGCGTTACGTTTGAGATGATACCATTGTTGGTCTGATTAATGATAGCTTTTGTTTTTCCTTTCATAGTGGATTTTCAGTAACTTCCTCGATCTATTCCTCTTTGGGTAAAACATTCGATGGTATGATGACACATTTTGTTCACGAAGATATGATGTGAAGCGTCTAAGGACCTCAGACTTTCCCAGATGGAGACGTTTTGTTGTAGTGGAATTGCCTGCAAGTGTATCGGTCCCTTCATTTCCCTTAACACCTACGTGTCCAGGGCAGTAAATCCATGTGAGGCTTTTTAGGTTGATACTGTTCACTGCTTTGTGCCATTCTGGGGTCCCTACTCCATTTTGCACTTTTTGAAATAGATTCATTGAGTCAGTCAGGATGAAGGCTTGGCTTTCTTTCATGTCGTCATCCAGTGAAGTTTAACCATTGTTGTACATGTGTGACTGCCTCAATTTCCATCGTTAGACTGGAGGTTGTGATATCATATGGAGCGTTTTCTTCATGTTTAGTGTTTCCCTGTCTACAGCTACATCCACGTAAGATGTCTACCACTACATCCATGTAAGTTGTCTACAGCTACATCCATGTAAGATATCTACTGCTATATCCATGTAAGATAATATCTACCGCTACATCCATGTAAGATGTCTATAGCTACATCCACGAAAGATGTCTACCGCTACATCCATGTAAGATGTCTACGGCTACATCCATGTAAGATATCTACCGCTACATCCATGTAAAGTGTCTACTGCTACATCCATGTAAGGTGTCTACTGCTACATCCATGTAAGATATCTACAGCTACATCCATGTAAGGTGTCTACAGCTACATCCATGTAAGATATCTACCGCTACATCCATGTAAGATATCTACCGCTACATCCATGTAAGATATCTACTGCTACATCCATGTAAGATATCTACAGCTACATCCATGTAAGATCATGTCTACTGCTACATCCATGTAAAATCATGTCTACCGCTACATCCATGTAAGATATCTACAGCTACATCCATGTAAGATATCTACAGCTACATCCATGTAAGATATCTACAGCTACATCCATGTAAGATATCTACAGCTACATCCATGTAAGATATCTACTGCTACATCCATGTAAGATCATGTCTACTGCTACTTCCATGTAAGGTGTCTACTACTACATCCATGTAAGATGTTTACTGCTATATCCATGTAAGATGTCTACTGCTACATCCATGTAAGATGTCTACTGCTATATCCATGTAAGGTGTCTACTGCTACATCCATGTAAGATGTCTACTGATACATCCATGTAAGGTGTCTACTGCTACATCCATGTAAGGTGTCTACTGCTACATCCATGTAAGATGTCTACTGCTACATCCATGTAAGGTGTCTACTGCTATATCCATGTAAGATGTCTACTGCTACATCCATGTAAGATGTCTACTGCTACATCCATGTAAGGTGTCTATTGCTATATCCATGTAAGATATCTATTGCTACATCCATGTAAGGTGTCTACTACTACATCCATGTAAGGTGTCTACTGCTACATCCATGTAAGGTGTCTACTGCTACATCCATGTAGGTTGTCTACCGCTATATCCATGTAGGATGTCTACCGCTACATCCATGTTGGATGTCTATAGCTACATCCATGTTGGATGTCTACCGCTACATCCATGTAAGGTGTCTACTGCTACATCCATGTAGGATGTCTACCGCTACTTCCATGTAGAAATGTCTACCGCTACATTCATGTAAGGTGTCTACTGCTACATCCATGTAGGAGATCTACTGCTACATCCATGTAAGGTGTCTACTGCTACATCCATGTAAGATGTCTACTGCTACATCCATCTAAGGTGTCTACTTCTACATCCATGTAGGATGTCTACTGCTATATCCATGTAAGGTATCTACCGCTACATCCATGCAAGGTGTCTACTGCTACATCCATGTAAGGTGTCTACCGCTATATCCATGTAAGGTGTCTACTGCTACATCCATGTAAGGTGACTACTGCTATATCCATGTAAGATGTCTACTGCTACATCCATGTAAGATGTCTACTGCTACATCCATGTAAGAGATGGCTACTGCTCCGTCCATGTAAGGTGTCTACTGCTACATCCATGTAAGATCATGTCTACTGCTACATCCATGTAAAATCATGTCTGCCGCTACATCCATGTAAGGTGTCTACTACTACATCCATGTAAGATGTCTACTGCTACTCCATGTAAGATATCCACTGCTACATCCATGTAAAATCATGTCTGCCGCTACATCCATGTAAGGTGTCTACTACTACATCCATGTAAGATGTCTACTACTACATCCATGTAAGATGTCTACTGCTACATCCATGTAAGATGTCTACTGCTACATCCATGTAAGATTCTACTGCTACATCATGTAAGATGTCTACGCTACATCCATGAAAGGTGTCTACGCTACATCCATGTAAGATGTCTACTGTTACATCATGTAATATGTCTACTGCTACATCCATTAGATGTCTACTGCTACATCCATTAAGTGTCTACTGCTACATCCATGTAAGATGCCTACTGCTACATCCATGAAAATTGTCTACTGCTACATCCATGAAAGGTGTCTACAGCTACATCCATGTAAGATGTTACGCTACATCCATGTAAATGTCTACTGCTACATCCATGTAAGATGTCTACTGCTACATCCAGTAAGTGTCTACTGCTACATCATTTAATGTATCTACTCTACATCCATGTAAGGTGTCTACTGCACATCCATGTAAGATGTCTACTGCTACATCCATGTAAGATGTCTACTGCTAATCCATGTAAGATGTCTACTGCTACATCCATGTAAGTGTCTACGCTACATCCATGTAAGATGTCTCACTACATCCATGTAAGTGTCTACTGCTACATCCATGTAAGATGTCTACCTGCATCCACTAAGTGTCTACTGCTACATTCAGTAGGTGTCTACTGCTACATCCATGTAAGATATCTACCGCTACATCCATGTAAGGTGTCTACTGCTACATCCATGTAAGATGTCTACTGCTACATCCATGTAAGTATTCTACGCTACATCCATGTAAGGTATCTACGCTCATCATGTAAGATTCTACGCTACATCCATGTAAGATTACTACTGCTACATCCATGTAAGATTCTACGATGCTACATCCATGTAAGATGTCTATGCTCATCCATGTAAGATCATCTACTGCTACATCCATGTAAGATTCTACTCTACATCCATGTAAGATGTCTACTGCTACATCCATGAAAAATGTCTACTGCTACATCCATGTAAGATATCTACGCTACATCCATGTAAGATATCTACAGCTACATCCATGTAAGATATCTACAGCTACATCCATGTAAGATATCTACCGCTACATCCATGTAAGATATCTACTGCTACATCCTGAAAGATCATGTCTACTGCTACATCCATGTAAGGTGTCTACTGCTACATCCATGTAAGATGTTTACTGCTATATCCATGTAAGATGTCTACTGCTACATCCATGTAAGATGTCTACTGCTATATCCATGTAAGGTGTCTACTGCTACATCCATGTAAGATGTCTACTGCTACATCCATGTTAGATATCTACTGCTACATCCATGTAAGGTGTCTACTGCTACATCCATGTAAGGTGTCTACTGCTACATCCATGTAAGATGTCTACTGCTACATCCATGTAAGGTGTCTACTGCTATATCCATGTAAGATGTCTACTGCTACATCCATGTAAGATGTCTACTGCTACATCCATGTAAGGTGTCTATTGCTATATCCATGTAAGATATCTATTGCTACATCCATGTAAGGTGTCTACTACTACATCCATGTAAGGTGTCTACTGCTACATCCATGTAAGGTGTCTACTGCTACATCCATGTAGGTTGTCTACCGCTATATCCATGTAGGATGTCTACCGCTACATCCATGTTGGATGTCTATAGCTACATCCATGTTGGATGTCTACCGCTACATCCATGTAAGTGTCTACTGCTACATCCATGTAGGATGTCTACCGCTACTTCCATGTAGAAATGTCTACCGCTACATTCATGTAAGGTGTCTACTGCTACATCCATGTAGGAGATCTACTGCTACATCCATGTAAGGTGTCTACTGCTACATCCATGTAAGATGTCTACTGCTACATCCATCTAAGGTGTCTACTTCTACATCCATGTAGGATGTCTACTGCTATATCCATGTAAGGTATCTACCGCTACATCCATGCAAGGTGTCTACTGCTACATCCATGTAAGGTGTCTACGCTATATCCATGTAAGGTGTCTACTGCTACATCCATGTAAGGTGACTACTGCTATATCCATGTAAGATGTCTACTGCTACATCCATGTAAGATGTCTACTGCTACATCCATGTAAGAGATGGCTACTGCTCCGTCCATGTAAGGTGTCTACTGCTACATCCATGTAAGATCATGTCTACTGCTACATCCATGTAAAATCATGTCTGCCGCTACATCCATGTAAGGTGTCTACTACTACATCCATGTAAGATGTCTACTGCTACATCCATGTAAGATATCCACTGCTACATCCATGTAAAATCATGTCTGCCGCTACATCCATGTAAGGTGTCTACTACTACATCCATGTAAGATGTCTACTACTACATCCATGTAAGATGTCTACTGCTACATCCATGTAAGATGTCTACTGCTACATCCATGTAAGATATCTACTGCTACATCCATGTAAGATGTCTACCGTTACATCCATGTAAGATGTCTACTGCTACATCCATGTAAGATGTCTACTGCTACATCGAACGTAACATGGTCTACCGCTACATCCATGTAAGATGTCTACTGCTACATCCATGTAAGGTGTCTACTGCTACATCCATGTAAGATGCCTACTGCTACATCCATGTAAGATGTCTACTGCTACATCCATGTAAGATGTCTACTGCTACATCCATGTAAGATGTCTACCGTTACATCCATGTAAGATGTCTACTGCTACATCCATGTAAGATGTCTACTGCTACATCCATCTAAGGTGTCTACTGCTACATCTATGTAAGATGTCTACTACTACATCCATGTAAGATGTCTACGCAACATCCATGTAAGATGTCAACTGCTACATCCATGTCAGATGTCTACTGCTATATCCATGAAGATGTCTACTGCTACATCCATGTAAGATGTCTACTGCTACGTCCATGTAAGATGTCTACTGCTACATTCATGTAAGATGTCTACAGCTACATCCATGAAGGTGTCTACAGCTACATCCCTGTCAGATGTCTACTGTTACATCCATGTAATATGTCTACTGCTACATCCATATCAGATGTCTACTGCTACATCCATTTAAGATGTCTACTGCTACATCCTTGTAAGATGCCTACTGCTACATCCATGTAAATTGTCTACAGCTACATCCATGAAAGGTGTCTACAGCTACATCCATGTAAGATGTGTACTGCTACATCCATGTAATATGTCTACTGCTAACATCCATGTAAGATGTCTACTGCTACATCCAAGTAAGATGTCTACTGCTACATCCATTTAAGTTATCTACTGCTACATCCATGTAAGGTGTCTACTGCTACATCCATGTAAGATGTCTACTGCTACATCCATGTAAGATGTCTACTGCTACATCCATGTAAGATGTCTACTGCTACATCTATGTAAGATGTCTACAGCTACATCCATGTAAGATGTCTTCCACTACATCCATGTAAGATGTCAACTGCTACATCCATGTAAGATATCTACCTCTGCATCCAACTAAGATGTCTACTGCTACATTCAGGTAAGGTGTCTACTGCTACATCCATGTAAGATATCTACCGCTACATCCATGTAAGGTGTCTACTGCTACATCCATGTAAGATGTCTACTGCTACATCCATGTAAGGTCATGTCTACTGCTACATCCATGTAAGGTGTCTACAGCTGCATCCATGTAAGATGTCTACTGCTACATCCATGTAAGATACCTACTGCTACATCCATGTAAGATGTCATGTAAGATGTCTACTGCTACATCCATGTAAGGTGTCTATTGCTGCATCCATGTAAGATCATGTCTACTGCTACATCCATGTAAGGTGTCTACTTCTACATCCATGTAAGATGTCTACTGCTACATCCATGAAAAATGTCTACTGCTACATCCATGTAAGATATCTACTGCTACATCCATGTAAGGTGTCTACTGCTACATCCATGTAAGATGTCTACTGCTACATCCATGTAAGGTGTTTACAGCTACATCCATGTAAAGTGTCTACTGCTACATCCATGTAAGGTGTCTACTGCTACATCCATGTAAGATGTCTACTGCTACATCCATGTAAGATGTCTACTGCTACATCCATGTAAGGTGTCTACTGCTACATCCATGTAAGGTGTCTACTGCTATAAAATGTCTACTGCTACATCCATGTAAGGTGTCTACTGCTACGTCCATGTAAGATGTCTACTGCTACATCCATGTAAGATGTCTACTGCTACATCCATGTAAGATGTCTACTGCTACATCCATGTAAGATGTCTACTGCTCCATCCATGTAAAATGTCTACTGCTACATCCATGTAAGATCATGTCTACTGCTACATCCATGTAAGATGTCTACTGCTACATCCATGGAAGATGTCTACTGCTACATCCATGGAAGATGTCTACTGCGACATCCATGTAAGATCATGTCTACTGCTACATCCATTTAAAATGTCTACCGCTACATCCATGTAATATGTCTGCTGCTACATCCATGTAAGATGTCTACAGCTACATCCATGTAAGGTGTGTACAGCTACATCCATGTAAGATGTCTACTGCTACATCCATGTGAGTTGTCTACAGCTACATCCATGTAAGATGTCTACTACTACATCCATGTAAGATCATGTGTACTGCTACATCCATGTAAGATGTCTACTGCTACATACATGGATGACCCTGTCTACAGCTACATACATGGATGACCCTGTCTACTGCTACATCCATGGATGACCCTGTCTACAGCTACATACATGGATGACCCTGTCTACAGCTACATACATGGATGACCCTGTCTACTGCTACATCCATGGATGACCCTGTCTAAAGCTACATCCATGGATGACCCTGTCTACTGCTATATACATGGATGACCCTGTCTACTGCTACATCCATGGATGACCCTGTCTACTGCTACACCCATGCATGACCCCGTCTACCGCTACATCCATGTATGACTCTGTCTAAAGCTACATCCATGTATGACCCTGTCTACTGCTACATCCATGTATGACCCTGTCTACTGCTACATCCATGGATGACCCTGTCTACTGCTACATACATGGATGACCCTGTCTACAGCTACATACATGGATGACCCTGTCTACAGCTACATACATGGATGACCCTGTCTACTGCTACATCCATGGATGACCCTGTCTACTGCTACATCCATGTATGACCCTGTCTACTGCTACATCCATGGATGACCCTGTCTACAGCTACATGCTTGGATGACCCTCCTACAGCTACATCCATGGATGACCTTGTCTACTGCTACATACATGGATGACCCTGTCTACAGCTACATACATGGATGACCCTGTCTACAGCTACATACATGGATGACCCTGTCTACTGCTACATCCATTGATGACCCTGTCTACAGCCACATACATGGATGACCCTGTCTACTGCTACACCTATGGATGACCCTGTCTACTGCTACATACATGGATGACCCTGTCTACAGCTACATCCATGGATGACCCTGTCTACAGCTACATACATGGATGATGTCTACCTTTACATTCATCAGTGTCCCCATCCCCCAAAGTCCTCACCTGTTCTAGGACTTTATGATGACCAGTGAAAGGAGAGGTTCTTGGAGCTTGTAAGACAAAACATGGCTCTGGTATTGAACTAGAGAGCAAGAAGGAATTGTTATTAGCACCAGTGCCTCCACAAGGAAACTGCGACAGGACACAGTTGTCTGACTACGGTTGTTATCTTGGGCATGTAGAAAACTTAGAGAAGCCTGTAAATCATGAAGAGTCGACCATCATTGTACACAGCACTTGGCTTTGAACATCCAGCAAACTATTGAGAAGTTCTTGCATTATGCAACTTCCACCCAACCGACAGACAGAGCCAAACACACAGCCAACACTGGTCCTGGTGAAGGCCTCACATACAGGTTGACATGTAGATATACAACAGACAGAGCTCAACACACAGCCAACACTGGTCCTGGTGAAAGCCTCACATACATGTTGACATGTAGATATACAACAGACAGAGCTCAACACACAGCCAACACTGGTCCTGGTGAAGGCCTCACATACAGGTTGACATGTAGATATACAACTGACAGAGCTCAACACACAGCCAACACTGGTCCTGGTGAAGGCCTCACATACAGGTTGACATGTAGATATACAACTGACAGAGCTCAACACACAGCCAACACTGGTCCTGGTGAAGGCTTCACATACAGGTTGACATGTAGATATACAACAGACAGAGCTAAACACACAGCCAACACTGGTCCTGGTGAAGGCTTCACATACAGGTTGACATGTAGATATACAACTGACAGAGCTCAACACACAGCCAACACTGGTCCTGGTGAAGGCCTCACATACAGGTTGACATGTAGGTATACAACTGACAGAACTCAACACACAGCCAACACTGGCCCTGGTGAAGGCCTCACATACATGTTGACATGTAGATATACAACTGACAGAGCTCAACACACAGCCAACACTGGTCCTGGTGAAGGCCTCACTTAGGAGATGACATGTAGACATCACTACAGCTTGCTGAAAAATGGACTCTGGTAATGATCATTTTATAACTTTACTGAGGGACTGCTTTTCTGTAATATCAAATGTAATTTTAACACGTGTAACAGTCTCTCTTCCTGTCTTTGTTATCGTCGCTGTGTTACAACAGTCCATATGTACAGCAGTGGGTTGAGTGCACAGTTGAGTGGTAGCAGGAACACAACTATTGTCACATGAGTCTTGTCTGAATCACCACCGCTATCTAAGGTCATCATACTGGTCAGACCAAGAGAAAACCAACACACAGCATCTGTTACAGCTAGTTTTATCAACAGGTGGACTGAACAATAAATCAGTTTCTTTGTGGGATCTATAAGAATTGGATGGATTGGTGTTTGTCTGTAAATGATGAGTTGACCAACAACCACCAGAGAACACAGGATACAGTTAAACACGACAGTGACTGTGAACCACCTGAACACTACTCTGGAGTTACTATCGAACAGAGCCAGACAACACAGACCAGACTGGCCATCAAGGCCCCAGTGTGACAGTCCAGGAAGAAAAGGTATCACAGACAACAAAAGTCCAACACACCACGTCACTGCACAAGCTGCAGCAGTCAGACGTCTACTGAATGTCCACTTAGTTAAGGGGAAACACAGCACAACGATGTGATCCAGTGTCATGAACCAGAGGATCAGAACTGACACCTCACTGGACAGAAGGGAAAGAAAACCAGCAACCTTGCAAGTCACACTGTTAGTCCATGTTTTTTCAAAGTAGATATATTTTCCATAGAATATTTCACTGGCCACTGTAACAATGCTGATGTGGATTCCCATACAGAGGTTAGCAATCTGTAACTGGGCAAAGAACATGGTGACATTGCCTCTAAACATTTTCTTTTCCACAAATGCTGCTATGAAACAAAGCAAATTGCCTAGAATGGAAACAATACTATGTAACCAAAAGAACAGTCTGTATAGTTCATTTGATAACAAACATTCACAGGAAAAAAACATAGGTTGTGGTGATAAACACCGTACTGTGTGTGATTGTTTTAAAAGTAAATTCCTGCAACAAAGTCTATAATTTGAGGAGAAGATGTTTTTCAAATGATTCCACATTGACAATGCGTGCAAAGGAACGTTGGTCACTGAATTTCCCCTGACGTCCAGTTCAGTCAGCTGTGGCATGCATTGGACTGCTCTGGAACTTATTGTTTGAATGCCAGAGAATGATAGATCCAAATGTGTGACTTGGGGAAAGTACATGGGCACTTTATTGTTAAGTATCTGGACACGTGTTCTTGAAGTAACTATTTTTGTTAGAGCATAATAAACGGAAAAATATGACTTACCTCTTAGTAACTTCAATGGATTGTTTGCTAAAAACAAAGTTCTTAAATTCCACAGCTTGAAAAAAACAATCCTATCCACAGTTCTCAGGTGGTTGTAGGACAGATCAAGGGACTGCAGGTTGTGTAGCTTCACACTTGATATGTTGACAAGAGAACAATAGGAAAGATTCAGGTGAATGAGATACGTGTTGTTACTGAAATCAGTCAGCGTCATTCCTGAACCTGTGGCGTCCATGTAGCGAAGCTGGGGAAAGAGTTCAGCACAGAAAGTCTGGTGACATAAGAAAGCATGACCTTGACATTGACAGCCACCAGGACAGGTCATGTCACACAGACATTCATCATCACGCTGTGGACACTGACCCCAGCCATCACACAGGTGATCTCCATGAACACAAACTGTAGAACCACGACACTGGTAAAAACCAGGACAGGTGAATGTCTCACAGTCTTGTTCATCTTCACCATATGTACAGTCAGAAAATCCGTTACATCGAGTGTAGACAGGAAGACAGTACAACCAGTCTGCTGTACACCAGTAATGAGTGTCAGAACAAGACTGATGAGATGTCATCAGCTGCTGAGTAAAGTAACCTGTACCATCCAGGTTAATGAACAGTCGCTGATTTTTGTTGGCCTCTTTATGCCAGCGAGTAGCCCAATTACGGCAGCTGACCTCATCAGTGTCATCCAGACAATCTTCATGGTCATTACAACGTTGAATGTCCAACACACACTGACCGTTGGTACACAGAAAACCACTGCATGAAAGATGTTGACAGAATGACTCATCACTGTGATCTGGGCAGTCGTGTCTGAAGTCACACACCAGGGTGTAAGGCAATGTTGTCATGTCATCATCACAGACAAACATGACAATGGTGTAGTCAGTGTGCTTTCCACGAAAAGTCAGTGTGTCTGTGTTCTTAGTGCTCATGTTCCAGAACACGCATGATCTTGTATACATCATTTGTCCACAGTGAACTTGAAGATCACAAGACAAAAAGATATGTGTCACGTGACCCTTTGGACAATCTGATAATATCTGATGTGTCTGTGTCAAAAGGGACAGGGCCAAGTCTACAACAGGGAACTCAACTGTTTGAACAGAATACAGGTTTTCTGATTGTGTTTTCACTTGACAAAGTATATGTTCTGAAGGGAGATATTCAAACATACGATATCCTAGATACAGCCTGCGTGCATCCAGATTTCCATACTGAACGATTCTGCGTGGTTGATAATGGCCCACATCAAAATGAACAAGGTTGTAGATCATGGTGCTGTCAGACCAATGACTGAACTTGCTATACATAAAAGTCACTGACTTCCAGCCTGATGAATAACCTGTGTGCACTATAAAGTCGTCCCGATGATTAAAGATGTGCAGGAAATCGACTTGTTCCTGTCTGGTTTTGACTGACGCCAGCTGTCCACCCATCTTCTGACACTCATACGTTGCCAGTGTATGATGCAATCTAACATCTAGTTTAACATATGCAAAACATTTGTTACGTGAAGCCACTAAACCCTGACAACCAGGACTGCTGAAGGGGCAGTGTTCTGTTTCGTCCTGTCCATCTTCACATTCTGACTTCAGGTTACAGTCCAGGTGATGCTGAAAGCTGGAATAATGATCAACAGAACAGTTGAACAGTCCGCTAGGTAACTGATGGGGTTTGACTATCTCGGGGTGAAAGGAAAAGTGTATTTTTAGACTGACACTTTGAGATGTCTGTATGTGGGCCAGACTGCTAACATGAATTTCAATATGTGTTGTAGGGAAAATGCGAGTTGATGAATTACTGTCACCATGCACACGCAGGACGCTTTGACGTGTATCTGGCAGTGTATAAATCAAGTCTGCGTATGTTTTAGGTGTGTACGATTTGTACGATGTTCCCTGAAAACTGAGCATGATGACACAACCAGAGGGCGCTGTCACTTCTTCCCAGATCTCACGAGAAGCTGCCCAAGAGAAACTCTGACGTGCTAATATCATGTACCCACAATATGGTGACGTATGTACTTTAATCAACCTGTGATCTTTGACTGCCTGTATATGTAGTCTAACTAAAGGCTTGTTATAGTGCATGAAATATATGCTGTTTCCAAATGATTCGGTGAACTCTTCTTTCATAGAATGACTACTGCATGTTGTATCCCAACTGTCATATAAGTTAAGGAAAGGATTGTAGTGAAATATCTCAGTTCTCCATTTCTTAAAGCCACACCAGTATGCCAGTCGTTGGACCCGAACCCGTACTAACATACCCTGTGGTACCACTACATGCAGAAGACAGTAAGGTGTGAACTTACCACACATCCCATACAACACTCTCTGGTGGGCCGCAATGTGTAACAATTGCTCAGCCAGTGACACATTGACCTGTAGGACTGTGAAGTTTGTTCGGTTCTGATTCATGATGTAGTCTACACCCGGACACAGGTCACTGATGTTCAGTGGATCAGGAGTGATACTGGTGCTGGTGATGTTTATGTTACTCTGGTGATGATGATGATGATGATGATAATGATAGATAATAACAATGATAATAACAATAATGCTAATAATGATAATAATTATAATAACAACAATAATAATGATGATGATGATGAAAATCAAACTAGGAGAGTACTAGAACTGTTAGTGATGATGCTAACAATAGTAATAATAATAATAATAATAAAAATCAAAATAATAATGATGAAAATGACAATAGGTTCCTGTTGATACTACTGGTGATGACGATAATGATACTGATAATGACAGGAACAATTACAATGATACTACTGCTACTATTGTGATACTACTACTACTATAATAATAATGATAATAATAATAATATAATAATAACAATAATAATTATATACTATATTACTAATAATAATGTTGATGATAATATGTAGAATAAAATGATAATAACGATAATAGTTATAATGATGATACTACTTCTACACTTGAAGTCATTCATGCTAAAGTGCTGCGGCGTACCGCTGAGCGTGCGTGGCGTGAGTCTGGTCTGACCGTTCATAGAGAAATATATGCAGAGCAGCGTAACATAGTTACAAATATGATACGTGAAGCAAAGAAAAAGTACATATGTGGTAAGATAGCAGGCGCTGATAGTTCCAGAGAACTCTTCCGCCTCAGTGATCAGTTGCTGGGAAAAGCTGGAGATACCGTGCTTCCTTCTAACATCCCCCCAGAGTCTCTTCCTGATAAATTCAATGAATTTTTTGTTGGAAAGATTGAACGGATCAGAAGCAGCTTTGATCCTGATACACCATGCCCCACTGATGCTGTTGTGTTCTCTGATACACAGCTAGAAAATGTTGAGCTTATGTCTGAGGGTTGTGTGAGAGAAATACTGAAGAAAATGGCAAAAGAAGTCCTGTGACCTTGACCCTATCCCTGCCTCTATCCTATTTGATTGTCTAGATGAAATTACTCCAGTTGTCACAGATATTATGAATAAGTCCTTGTCATCTGGTGTTGTGCCTCAGTGCTTTAAGCACGCTCTTTTCAAGCCCCTTCTGAAGAAGGCAAATCTCGACCCAGACTGCTTGAAGAATTATCGTCCAGTTTCCAATCTACCATTCCTATCAAAGGTGTTGGAACGTATTGTACTAGAACAGCTTCTGCAGCATCTGGAATCTCACAACCTGCTAGAGCCATTCCAGTCAGCCTACCGTAAGTGCCATAGCACAGAAACTGCTCTATTGCGTGTGGTCAATGACCTCCTTTAGGCTTCAGACAATGGGAGTGTGTCTATCTTGTCACTGCTTGACTTGTCAGCAGCATTTGACATCGTAGACCATAGCATCCTCATAACGCGGTTGCGTACCACTTTTGGCTGTTCTGGAACGGTTCTGGACTGGTTTACCTCCTATTTGACTGGCTGTACCCAGTCTGTTGTCATTGGTCACAAATCAAATCCATCTGTGCTGAAATGTGGTGTCCCACAAGGTTCTGTCTTGGGATCTGTACTGTTCACTATGTATACACAACCTCTCAGCGCTGTTATTCATCAGTCAGGTCACTCATACTACTTCTTTGCGGATGACTCACAGCTGCATAGCTCCTCTGCCCCATCAGATTTTGACGCTCTTGCGTGCAGTTTGTCACAAAGGTATGACAGAGCGTATAAATATTGATGTTGTCACAAAGGTATGACAGAGCGTATAAATATTGATGTTGTCACAAAGGTATGACAGAGCGTATAAATGTTGATGTTGTCGCAAAGGTATGTCAGAGAGTATAAATATTGATGTTGTCACAAAGGTATGACAGAGCGTGTAAATATTGATGTTGTCACAAAGGCATGACAAAGCAGACTGGTGAGGTATCCAGCTTATAGTCAGTTCTATTCAAACAGACGACCAGTCCAGAGAGCGAAGGAGAGGACTGACATGATCAAACTTTTTCTTTCTGAGGACAAGACGAGCAGCTGGGTTTTGTATGTGTTACAGACAGAGGAGAGAAAAAGCTGGTTGTCCAGAAAGGACAGCATTACAGTAATCAAGACGAGGGGAAAAAAAGAAAGAAAAACAGACATCGCAGCTTAGATGCAGCCTCAGTTGAAGGATATCTTCGAATGTAACCAATACGTCGAATCTGATAGTAGCATGACTGGCAGGTCTGGGTCAGAAACTTTTACATAGAAAGAGTGTTGTCCAAGGTCACACCCAGAGAGAGGGATGATGCTGTCACCTAGCTGGATGGTATTCAGCGTAATAGACACACGCTTGTTTTTGGTGCCAACGAGCATGGCTTCAGTGTTCTCACCATTTAACTGCAGTTTATTTTGTGTCATCCAGTTCTGGATATCTATAAAGCAGCGGGATGCTTCTGAGCTAAGGCAAGTGATTTTTCAGGGGTGGTGCTATTCTGAAGTTGAGGTCATCTGCGTAAAAATGATGTTTCACGTCAGGCTGATTGATGATGTTGGCTAGGGGTGACGTTTAAAGGGTGAATAGGACACGCTCTAGCACAGAACCCTGAGGAACTCTGCAAGCAAGCCTAACAGGCTCAGGCTGATTTCCGTTAATAAGAACTAATTGAAAGCAATCAGAGATGTAGGAGAAGAACCAAGAAAAAGCAGTACTGTGAATTCCAAAAGTTTGTTTAAAACGAGAGGGATGGATTGGTCAGTGATATCAAAGGCAGCAGACAAATCGAGGAATGTTAAAAGAGAAATTTTACCAGAATCAGAAGCAAGAACAAGTTCATTGACTGTGTGAACAAGAACTGTTTCTATACTGTGGTATGCTCGATAGGCAAACTGGTAAGGATGGTAGAGATGATTTCAGTAGAGATGCTCATTCAGTTGTTTTAGTACTAAAACAGTTTTCAGGAATTCAAAACAAGTGTGACTGCCCGCGTTCAAGAAAACATAAACCAGAAAAGCATGAAAATAGAATCAGAACGCGTATTTAATACAAGGAGACAAGACCGGTGCAAATTTTTGGCCAACTGGCCTTTGCGAAGCGTGGATGTAATATCACAAACACCACATACGAAAATTAGGAAAAAAAGACTGAAACTTCACTGCTGCTTCGTCCAGTGAGAGAAGAGGACTAAATGAAATCATAAAATGTTTGTGATGGTAAGAAGTGGGGAGAGGGGAGGCAAATATGATGTCAGGGGGGAAGTGAGATCAATTCTGCAGTTTGAAAAGTGATCATGCCATGTTGGGTGTGGGAGTCAAAGGATTAAGTTTTGGCTCATGACCACTTGATTCCAGTCAAGTTTCTGTTAGAAAAACCAAATCAAGATTATTTACAAAAATGAAATCTGAGATAGAATCAGTCTTTTGATCATGACAGACCTACCATTGACTAGATAGAGAGTGAAGTTGACAGAAGACAGAACAAGAAGATAACAGTGAGCTGTGAGGCAGAGGGCAACATATGGAGGATACCAGAACAGGCAGAGGGCAACATATGGAGGATACCAGAACAGGCAGAAGGCATGTGACATATGGAGGATACCAGAACAGGCAGAAGGCATGTGACATATGGAGGATACCAGAACAGGCAGAAGGCATGTGACATATGGAGGATACCAGAACAGGCAGAGGGCAACATATGGAGGATACCAGAACAGGCAGAGGGCAACATATGGACGATGCCAGAACAGGCAGAAGGCAACATATGGAGGATGCCAGAACAGGCAGAAGGCAACATATGGAGGATGCCAGAACAGGCAGAAGGCAACATATGGAGGATGACAGAACAGGCAGAGGGCAACATATGGAGGATGCCAGAACAGGCAGAGAGCAACATATGGAGGATACCAGAACAGGCAGAGGGCAACATATGGAGGATACCAGAACAGGCAGAGGGCAACATATGGAGGATACCAGAACAGGCAGAGGGCAACATATGGAGGATGACAGAACAGGCAGAGGGCAACATATGGAGGATACCAGAACAGGCAGAGAGCAACATATGGAGGATACCAGAACAGGCAGAGGGCAACATATGGTGGATACCATTGGTTTTATTCTTGCTTTTATTGCTTTTATTCTTTTCTCCCCATTTGTGGCCATGCATGTGTGTGTGTGTGTGTGTGTGTTTTGGTGTGTGTGTGTGTGTGTGTGTGTGTGTGTGTGTGTGTGTGCGTGTGTGCGTGTGTGTGCGTGCGTGCGTGTGTGCGTGTGTGTCTTTTCGGCGCTTGGATTTGATTTTGTCGAGATTTGCGCTATATAAATATTGTAATTATTATGTATGCATGTGCGGACGTATGTATGTATGTATGTATGTATGTGTACGCTTAGATTTATGTATGTATGTATGTATGCATGTATACGCTCAGCTTAGATTTATGTATGTAAGTATGTAAGCATGTATGTATGCATGTATACGCTCATATGTATGTAGGTATGTATGCATGTATACGCTCAGCTCTTAGATTTGATTTTATCAAGATTTTGCGCTATATAAATAAAATATATTATTATTATTATATTATTAACATATGGAGGATACCAGAACAGGCAGAAGGCAACATATGGAGGATACCAGAACAGGCAGAAGACAACATATGGAGGATACCAGAACAGGCAGAGGGCAACAAATGGAGGATACCAGAACAGGCAGAAGGCAACATATGGAGGATACCAGAACAGGCAGAGGGCAACATATGGAGGATACCAGAACAGGCAGAGGGCAACATATGGAGGATACCAGAACAGGCAGAGAGCAACATATGGAGGATACCAGAACAGGCAGAGGGCAACATATGGAGGATACCAGAACAGGCAGAGGGCAACATATGGAGGATACCAGAACAGGCAGAAGGCAACATATGGAGGATGCCAGAACAGGCAGAAGGCAACATATGGAGGATACCAGAACAGGCAGAGAGCAACATATGGAGGATACCAGAACAGGCAGAGAGCAACATATGGAGGATACCAGAACAGGCAGAGAGCAACATATGGAGGATACCAGAACAGGAGATCCAGGTGGTGCTGACACTGATGGAAGACACTGCAACAGTTCTTGTGTAGATGTCGGCAGTGTGGTGTGTTGAGAATGTTTTTCCTGTTGTATCTGTGTCGTTTACAGGGCAATCCAACACCCAGTTCCAAAGAGCGGAGTGAACAGATTGATTCTGTAGTCAGGCGTGACGGTGATGTGTCAAAGAGCTGGGTGCGTGTGTACCGTAGTGTATAGTGTTGCTGGTAATTGATCAAAATTCAGAGTTAACGTCTAGCAAGACAGGTGGGAATAGCACACTTGTCTTCAAACTGATCAATAATATTCATGTTGCTTTTGCAATCTGGTAGAGATGTTTGGATAACCAAGGTCAGGCCAGTTTACAGATGAACATTAAAAAAAAAAAAAAAAAGAAAAGCACAAGAACTGAAAAGCACCAGGTCGAGGCACACAAGTAATTAAGCATGATAAAGGCCTCAACATTTCGACGATCGTCACAGAAAATTGCACCATACACACTATCCAACATTCCAAAAAAGACACAATATAGCGATAGATCAGAACCCTCCAACAAAGTGGCATGAGAATTCATCATCATCATCACCATCGTCATGGTCATCATCATCATCATCATCGTCATATCATCATCATCAGTATCATCATCAACATGCTCATTATCATCGTCGTCATCACCATTGTAATCATCATCATCTCCATCACCATCACCATTGTCGTCGTCGTCGTCGTCATCATCATCAATATCATCATCATCAAAACATCATCATCAACATCGTCGTCGTCGTCGTCGTCATCATCGTCGTCATCGTCAGTCGTCGTCGTCGTCGTCGTCATCATCATCATCATCATTATCGTCGTTGTCGTCGTCGTCATCATCATCATCATTATCACGTCCAGAAGTTGAACGGATAGTGTTTTCACTCTACCATTTGTAGACAGAAGCAGTGTTTCAGTTGTGACATACTTGTTGGTTCACTGAAGATGGCCAGCTGCCACAGGCCACAAACCATGGTGTAGAGATAGCTTGAACACTGCTGGGTGCTGCCATCTTGGCTAGACACGCTTGCTGGTGAAGACGTCATCAGTAAGACAAAAGCTGTGATATTTCATGGGCTGAAAACTCCATTAATGACAAAAACTGTGACATTTCACGGGCCGACAACTCCATTAATGACAAAAGTTGTGACATTTCATGGGCTGACAACTCCATTAATGACAAAAGTTGTGACATTTCAGGGGCTGACAACTCCATTAATGGCAAAAGCTGTGACATTTCATGGGCTGACAACTCCATTAATGACAAAAGTTGTGACATTTCAGGGGCTGACAACTCCATTAATGGCAAAAGCTGTGACATTTCATGGGCTGACAACTCCATTAATGACAAAAGTTGTTACATTTCACGGGCCGACAACTCCATTAATGACAAAAGCTGTGACATTTCATGGGCTGACAACTCCATTAAAGACAAAAGCTGTGACATTTCATGGGCTGACAACTCCATTTAATGACAAAAGCTGTGAAATTTCATGGGCTGACAACTCCATTAAAGAGAAAAAGCAGTGACAAATCAAGGGTGTCATTGCCAATAAGGGATGTAAATGGTGTCACGAATAAGATGCCATTTCTGTTCATGGTGTGGTTGAATTTTCTTCCAAACTCTGTTCCATTTGGTCGTCGGGTTCTGTGCAGAGTTATGGGTTGGCTGCATCAGCAATGTTAATGTGTGGGTATTCTTTCTGCTTGATGTGGTGGGTCCTCTTTGGTTTCAGTAGGACTTGTCTGCACATCATAGAATGGTCTGAGTCACAGACGGCACTGTGGAAGCTGTGTTAGAGAAGCACGCTGTTGAGGGAAAGTCTTTTGATGATGATCGTGTCCAACTGATGCCAATAGTCTCCAGGAGAATTTATGGCAAGGTTCTGTCTTAGGGAACATTCTGGTGATGATCGTGTCCAACTGATGGCTATAGTCTCCAGGAGAATTTATGGCAGGGTTCTGTCTTAGGGAACATTCTGGTGATGATCGTGTCCATCTGATGCCAATAGTCTCCAGGAGAATTTATGGCAGGATTCTGTCTTAGGGAACATTCTGGTGATGATCGTGTCCAACTGATGCCAATAGTCTCCAGGAGAATTTATGGCAGGGTTCTGTCTTAGGTCACACACAGCTTGCAGTAGGAGGGGAATTCAAGCAGTCTCTTTGACTGTTGACATGTGTTTGCTAACACAGAAATGTCCAGCATCGTCTAACCGTCTCATTCGACTCTAGCATTAAATTCACCAAGCAGGATGAGGTGCTGAGATGTCTAGAATCTTGCTGATGACAGCAATAAGGTCCTCATAGAACTGATCTTTTCTATTTTCTGGTGAGCTCATGATGTTCACTTTGCCAGATGACGTTGAAAGGTAGAGGAAAAGAACGCGTTCTGATATGTTTTGTTATTTTATGCTACGTAGCAGCTGTTCACAGCTTCGTTTTGTATTCTTTCTTGTTTTAGCAGGTTTGTCTGTGACAACGTAGTGAGGCCCAGTCTATAATCGATGACACTCAGTATTACAGCTTGGTAGAGTTGAAAGAGATGACGTTGTCCAATGCCTTTAGCCACCGTTCTTTTCAGGTTTGAAAGGCGTTTTCTTACATTTGAGTGTAGTGATTTCAACATATTTTCTGAAAGTTAGCATTCTATCAAAACTGATGCCAAGGTAGTGTAAGTTGTTTGTTCACTCGATACTGGTTCCTCTAAACGTAACTGATGGAAAGTGTTCACTCACTGCTTTGTTGTCAAGGGTGCAGAACAGTAAGAACAGTACCTGTGCTTTGGTGGGGTTGGTTGCCAATCCGATTTCTTGACACCACTGATCTACGTTGTTTCTGATCGGGGATGTTTCCATGACACTGTGTTGAGGCTTCGTCAGAAAGTAAGAGTTGGTCTTGCAGAGTCTTGGAGGTTTTCTGATAGCCCTGTTGTCATTGAACGGACGTTCCAACATCCTAGTTTGAAAGCTGACCTCTTTTGTTTCACATTTGGTTTTCTTTCTTTTTTGCCTGGTGCAGGTCTTGCAGTCTGCTTGTCGATGTTTTCCTAATCTCCAAGCACCCAAGGCAGACTGTGACGGGACAGCACCTATTTAACTGGAGGCTGCCCAGTTTTAGGCGGGCATTAGCTGTCACTCAGAAGTTGTTTGGCGCTGACACCAGATCCCGTACTGACGGCCTGCTGACCATCTCTTCCATGATCTGTCAGAGGAAATTCAGACTGACTGGCACATCTGCCCTGTGTGCCCGTTGGTGATCAGTGTCTGGTGTCCTGACCCTTTCGTACATGAAACGCATTACGAAAACTCACTTACCTTTTCCTTATAAATCCAATGCACTTCCACACGTAAATTGAATAAATGCATACACATATACATTGTCGAAGCCAACACAAATATTGGTGTTTACACATCAGTACTATTTTGCTTTCCAAACACTTTGGCCATCCCTTTTACTGATCTCGTATGGCTTTCCACACATGAATCTGATGACACGTGCACTCACAGTGGCACAAAATCTGGCGCCTAATCGACAACACTAGTTTGCTTCCCAAACACGTTAAACATCCTGAGTCGCCAATTAAGCGTAAATACCATCATACTTTGGTAACCTCTTGCAATTCTCGTGCGTATTTCCACACGTAAATGTGCAAATATATACACTTGAAGTGCATGCATGAAAACAAAAAGCAGAACGACAACAACAACAAAAATAAAACAAAACAACAACAACAACAACAACAACAACACACATTTCGCTTCCCAACTTCCATGGGTGAACATTTTTTGTCATAAAGTCATTGGCTAACTCCAGGCTTCACACTAGTATATAACTTTCTCAGATGTCCTAACTACATAACATTACACTGGACAAACATTAACACATCTGTGAAACCAAATGATAGAAATGGTCAAACACTACACGGACACTGCCGCACAGAGCACATAACGCATGATAGACAACATCAACATTACGTAACAAACACATTGCACAAGTCTGAATAGATTGGTAGAAAGAAACTCTAGGGAGAGCTAGACAACAGAAGGTCTTCAGAGAAGTAACCCCCTTTAGACAAGTGTTTCGGCCCTGAACTCCTTACACTCTCGGGGGGCCGGGCCACATCCAGATCATGACTCCTGGATGCCCTTCTGCTGTTGTTTTTTTTTGTTTTGTTTTTTTTTCCCACGCCGGGGAGCGAACCTGGGCGATTCTGCGCTTCAGAACTGCGGTACGCGGTTTTACCAATGTGCTAACGGGGCACACATCATCTGTAGGGGAATTAATCCTTATGAAGTTCACTTTTGGTTCCTCCTTGCCCAGATCCAGCTTGAGCTCCTTTCTGCTGCCTCTGCCATCGCTTTAAGGGCTCTAGTCCTCTTCTTCCCAGAAATGGCGAGTTGTTTCATGAGATCATAAGCGGAGGTGCCCACAAACCCTCTTGCCCCGACCTCTATGGCGAAGATTTTGACCCGCAGACCTGCTTTCTTCAGGGTGCTGGCAAGACCGGCGTATTTTTCGGTCTTGTAGATATGTGCTTCTTCCATTCTGCTTTCGTATGGCACAGTGAGTTCTATCAGAATCACTTGTTTCGAGGAGTCAGAGTGGAGAGCGATGTCTGGTCTCATGCCTGTCTTGCTGATGACATCTGGGTAATTTCTCCACTCTGGGAGGTCTGCTGTACACTCCCAGTCGACTGCTCCATCCAGAAGACCCTTTGGCAATGTGCTGGTTGTCATAGCAATTTCGGGCCAGACCTGTTTCCCTCCTGCCTTGTAGAACGTTGTCAAAGCAATTGGTGCGTTTGGGGTCATGGTTTTTTCGCTAACCACGTCTGTGATCACTTTCAGAACTTGGTTGTGCCTCCATGTATACCTTCCTTGGGCTAGCGCTACTTTGCAAGAGCTTAGGACATGTTCCACTGTTTGTTTCTTCTGACAGAGCGGACATGCTGGGTCATCTGATTTCCCCCATTTCACTAAGTTTGCATTCGAGGGGAGCAGGTCATATACAGATCTGAGGAGGAAGCTTATCCTTAGAGGAGCCATGTGCCACATATCGTTCCAGCTGAGACTTCTTTGGAGTGCACTGTCACATGTTGTCCATTGCCCCTGTTGACCTTGCTGGACTGCCTTCTGCACTCTTTTGACATCTTCTTCTTTCTTCAACTCCTGTATGATCATGTCTCTTTTTTCCTTCCTTTTGGCTTTGGACCACCACTGCATTTATGTTGCTCCCAGTCCCTGTCTGTTGGTTTGCGTGTGTCCAATTATTTCTTTGATGCTGAGGTTTCTCTTGGCATTGTTTACAGCCTCTTGGACTTTCCATTTTTTGCCAGTTCTCAACTTTGGCTGAACTGATCTCACGATATTGTCTTCCGATTCCTCCAGCATGCTCAACAGTCTTGCTTCCACTGTGCTGGTGCAAATGTCATAGATTAGCAGTGGCCACAGCAGCTTTGGTATCAGCATGAACTGTAGACACCAGACTTTGTATTTACCTGGCAGTCCGCAGTTATCTATTTTCTTCAGGCCTTCTTCTGCTGTTTGCTTGGTTTCACATCCCCTTTGTGTGTCTTTCAGGGAGTCATCATACCATCTTCCGAGACTTTTTACTGGCTCTTCTGTGACAGTGGGGATGGCTTGGTTGGCTACCATGAATTTGACTGAATCTGCCACTTTTTCTTTTCGCAGTGAGAGACTTCGGGATTTCTTTGGTTTGAACCTCATTCTTGAAGAGGCCACCAGCTCATCCAGCTGCTTTAAGATTTGGTGTGTCTCTTCCTCATCCGTGGACAAGACTGTTGTGTCATCCATGAAAGCTTTCAGAGGAGGCATCTGGTATCCATCTCCCAGATTCACTGGACCTGAACTCTTCATTGCAGCTTTCAAGATGACTTCCATTGCCTACACGAACAGTATGGGAGAGATTGCACAGCCCATTGCAATGCCTACCTCTAGGTCTATCCAGTCTGTGGTGTATTCTTTGGTAGAGAACCGCATTGAGAACCCTTGGAAATACTTCCTCGGCATTGTTCGGATGTTTTCTGGGATGTGATACATTTCAAGAGCCAGCTGGATCATATCGTGTGGAACTGATCCATATGCATTCGCCAGATCGAGCCAAACTACGTCAATGTTTCTCTTCTCTGTTCTTGCTTTTTGGATGGCATCCCAAATCAACGTGGCATGTTCCAAGCATCCAGGCATTCCTGGTATGCCTCCCTTTTGGACTGACATATCCAGATACTTGTTTTCAGTCAGGTATTTTGTCAATCTTGCTGCCATAACAGAGAAGAAGATTTTTTCCCTCTACGTTCAGAAGTGATATTGGCCTGAACTGGTTGATGCTGCTGGAGTTCTGCTCCTTCGGAATGTACACTCCTTCAGCTCTCATCCATTGGTCGCTGATCTTTTGGTTCCTCCATGCTGATCGAATCATCTTGTGGAGCCACTCGAGCACTTTTGGGCATTTCTTGTAGAGCAGGTATGGTATTCCGTTTGGTCCAGGTGCTGACTTGGCTCTGGCTTTCTTTACTACGTTCTTCACTTCATCCAGTGTTGGTGGTTTGTTATTGAATTTTCCTTCTGGCGCTGCAGGCCAAACCAGATTCTGGATTTCAAGTGGTGCCTCGCGCTGAGAATCGGAATATGTTTCCCTGAGATGCTGCTCTAGGGTTTCCTTGCCCACTGTGAGAGTTCCTGATTTGGGTTGTTCAAACAGCTTTCTTGCAAAGTCAAAGGGATCTTTGAAGAAACGATCTTGAGTCTTCTTCTTTTTGCTCTTTCTTCGCCTTGCTGATTCCACTTTGCTGAGAGCATTGTGTTTGGCTTTCAGATCTTTCCAGAGTTCCAGGAGCCCTTGCTTCTCGAATTCTGAGGCAGTTTTCATTCGCTTTTTAAGCTTCCTTTTCTCCCCCCGGATGCTCTCCATCTGTTGCTGTCTTCTGGATTTCTGGGGAGGCGTTTTTGTCTTTGGCTGCTTCACTCCATAAGTGTCCCTGCAGATAGAGTATATGATGTCTCCGTATGTGTCAAGTTTGTGTTGCAGCGTACTGTTCCCTATTAGCGCATTCAGCTTAAGGACAAGTTCCTCATCTAATTTCTCCCATTGTTCTTTTGCACCGGCAGGCGGAAAACTGAGTTTTTCACGTTTGGCGTTAAGAGCTTGTGCTAAATCCGCACCAGAACCATCAGCGTGGATGTCCTTGGCACTATGGTTTAAATCCTGGCTATGGTCATCCAACGTCTCACCTGCTATCGCAGTGCGCTGCTGCTGATTCGTATGAGTCTTCAAACAGCCCATTTTTGTCCTGTGGATCTTCGTGCCGCGTTTGGTGGTGAATCTCCTTCCACACGCACACGGAAATTCCATCTGGTCATTAATCATGATCCGTTGTGCGTTTCCAGTCATGATGGAGTCAGTGCCGATGGATTCATCATTCTCTCCCCCTTTTGGCTGCTTCACTTCATAAGTGTCCCTGCAGATAGAGTATATGATATCTCCGTATGTGTCAATCCTGGGAGCATCTTTCATTTAAAGAACTCGTGGCATGTTATCAAAGGCAAGGTGGGAAGCCAACCCACAAAGCCCACAGATCTAGTCTTTCCCAGTGTCCTTCGGTCTTTCCCGAATGTCCTCCGAACTATTCCCGGAAGTCAATGGATTGAAAGAAACTCTAGGGAGAGCTAGACAACAGAAGGTCTTCAGAGAAGTAACCCCCTTTAGACAAGTGTTTCGGCCCTGAACTCCTTACACTCTCGGGGGGCCGGGCCACATCCAGATCATGAGTCCTGGATGCCCTTCTGCTGTTGTCTTTTTTTTTTTTTCCCCACGCCGGGGAGCAAACCTGGGCGATTCTGCGCTTCAGAACTGCGGTACGCGGTTTTACCAATGTGCTAACGGGGCACACATCATCTGTAGGGGATTTAATCCTTATGAAGTTCACTTTTGGTTCCTCCTTGCCCAGACCCAGCTTGAGCTCCTTTCTGCTGCCTCTGCCATCTCTTTAAGGGCTCTAGTCCTCTTCTTCCCAGAAATGGCGAGTTGTTTCATGAGATCATAAGCAGAGGTGCCCACAAACCCTCTTGCCCCGACCTCTTGATACATTTCAAGAGCCAGCTGGATCATATCGTGTGGAACTGATTCATATGCATTCGCCAGATCAAGCCAAACTACGTCAATGTTTCTCTTCTCTGTTCTTGCTTTTTGGTTTATACACCAACAGTCACATCTGGGGTGGTATGCACAAACCTGGATAGACAGGTTTAACTCTTTTCCTGCCATTGTCGCAATCAAGCGACTTCTTGTACGACCGCCATGGTCGCATTTGTGCAACTTGGAGGGGTCATGCTAAAAGATAACTTTTTACGCGGGTACAAACTTCTGTCAGCTCCACTTGTGAATGCAGGAGAGTGTGCTGTTTTTAAACTTTACTCAGCAACCTAGTTTTTTCAGCAGTAAGGCCGAAGTGTGGCTTTGTTAACTGTCGGAATTTACGTCACGTATTCTCCGAAGTGTTTTCTCCAAAATGGCTGCAAATCGACACGCATTGTCTACCACTCCGAGTAGAATAAGCAGACAGCTGACTCTGTGTGTAGATTTTCCATTGCTTTTCCTCATTTATTATAATGATATCTGGCGCACAACTCACGAAATAAGGTCAGTAGTACAACTACTAAACTGTATGAAAAAAACCTGTTTGTTTTTCTTTATATTAAGATTATCTGTGGAATAATCAATCAAGCACATAAACATAAGCAAGCATGCATATATAAATACATCTGCCCTTTACACAGAAAACAAATTAAGTAAAAATCTTTTATAGTCTTTGATATATAAGCTTTTAAAAATGCATACTGCGCTGCAAAATTGGCTGCCCAAAATATACTTGGCACTGAGGAGTGCCGTTTCTGGGGAAACTTGGCGGTGAAAGAGTTAAACGCCTAAATCTGTCTGGGTAGATTGGGCTGTTATGTGGCATGCACCAGGACAGGAACAGACAAATGATGATTGTTTATTGCCAATAAAGTTATCACACCTCTTCAAGTCAGGCACAGTGAAACAGGATTATCTCACTTTGACAAATCGATGCTCTTGCAACAGACTTGTGAAGTTACAGATTGGTTTGAGCAGAGCTAAACTATATGACATCGATGTAACACATTGTAAAGTGGGAAAAGCGTAACACTCAATTTGTATTCATTGCTGTTGTTGCTGCTGGCCCACAACTTAGATCTGTTTTACCAGTTGTGGCAAAGCCCTACATTCTCGTCACCTTCTTCAGAGAGTATGATTTAAATTCACCTCTTGAAGTAACTTAACACAGTCATAACTTGGTAAGCCAACCATTATAATTTGATGGAGACTCTATCCTTTCATGTTCGTTTTGTCTCTTTTACTTTCTTGCTTTTCAATGTCCATGTGTCAGTGTATACATCAAGAGAACGTGATGCAGAAGTCGTTTTGGAATAGTCAGGCAACAAACAGGTAAAACATTAAGACAACAACGTACTGATTGATTTTCTCCAAGTACAAAGACAGGCCTAGCTCACTCTTTGTGGAATGTTAGTTTTTTTTTAAGTTACGTGCATACCAGCCTATATTATGAAAGTAAAAGACATACACTGCTGATTTCTACTTGTCTTTTCTGGACAGGTGTTTCACTATCTACTGACAGAAACTCTCTGACATTATTTATAAAGCAATGGCCTGTACTCATGCACACACACACACACACACACACACACACACACACACACACACACACACACACACACACACACACACACACACACACACACACACACACACACACATGCAAGCACACATATAAACACAAAGACACACATGTTTCATATTTTCTCACTCACAAACGAATATGATTTATTTTCTAAGAAAACATACGCCATACCCACTATCCCCTACCCTCCTTCCCCTCTGTTGCTGAAAACAGGAATGTTTTCCTTCAAGCTGGAACCGTGCCATGAATCAGGAGAAACTGTTTTAAACAGAAAAGTGAACATCCATGATTCATATCATGGCGTGTTGGTTACAATGACGAACAGACTAACAAAAATACTGTTATGGTGAATATATGTTTTATATCATGGTGTGTTGGTTACAGTGACGAACAGACTAACAAAAATACTGTTATGGTGAATATACTTTTTATATCATGGTGTGTTGCTTACAATGACGAACAGACTAACAAAAATACTGTTATGGTGAATATATGTTTTATATCATGGTGTGTTGGTTACAGTGACGAACAGACTAACAAAAATACTTTTATGGTGAACACATGATTTATGTCGAGGTATAGGTATAACACGTGTGGCGACAAGAATACTTTTCTTCACTGACAAATTGCTTGATTTATTGTCTGGCAGTCAACAATATGAAGCTGTGTAGTTGTGTTCCGTTCCTATTGATTGCAAACATTCTCACAAGTACTCTGCATTCTGGTCACTAACCTCACACGCTTCGTGCTCTACAGTTCATTATATGTTCCATTTTGTTCATGTTTACATTTGGCTTTTAATCATGAATTGGATGTCGGGTGCTCTGCTATGCATATTTAATTTCTGTGTGAGTGGTTTTCTATCCCACTACTGATTAGAATGGCTGTACTGTGGTGTTTCTTCTTCAAAAAATTAATG
>CM060313.1:98204040-98224040 GCA_030674185.1 Monoplex corrugatus | reverse complement strand
CCTTTGGGTTGTATTTAATATTGCCTTAAAGGCTCTGATCCTTTGGGTTGTCCTTGCCATTGCCTTAAGGGCTCTGATCCTTTGGGTTGTCCTTACCATTGCCTTAAGGGCTCTGGTCCTTTGGGTTGTCCTTACCATTGCCTTAAGGGCTCTGATCCTTTGGGTTGTCCTTGCCATTGCCTTAAGGGCTCTGATCCTTTGGGTTGTCTTTAATATTGTCTTAAAGGCTCTGATCCTTTGGGTTGTCCTTGCCATTGCCTTAATGGCTGTGGTCCTTTGGGTTGTCCTTACCATTGCCTTAAGGGCTGTGGTCCTTTGGGTTGTCCTTACCATTGCCTTAAGGGCTGTGGTCCTTTGGGTTGTCCTTGCCATTGCCTTAAGGGCTGTGGTCCTTTGGGTTGTCCTTGCCATTGCCTTAAGGGCTTTGGTTCTTTGGGTTGTCCTTACCATTGCCTTAAGGGCTCTGGTCCTTTGGGTTGTCCTTACCATTGCCTTAAGGGCTGTGGTCCTTTGGGTTGTCCTTGCCATTGCCTTAAGGGCTCTGATCCTTTGGGTTGTCCTTGCCATTGCCTTAAGGGCTCTGATCCTTTGGGTTGTCCTTGCCATTGCCTTAAGGGCTCTGGTCCTTTGGGTTGTCCTTACCATTGCCTTAAGGGCTCTGATCCTTTGAGTTGTCCTTACCATTGCCTTAAGGGCTCTGATCCTTTGGGTTGTCCTTACCATTGCCTTAATGGCTGTGGTCCTTTGGGTTGTCTTTGCCATTGCCTTAAGGGCTGTTGTCCTTTGGGTTGTCCTTACCATTGCCTTAATGGCTGTGGTCCTTTGGGTTGTCTTTGCCCTTGCCTTAAGGGCTGTGGTCCTTTGGGTTGTCCTTACTATTGCCTTAAGGGCTGTGGTCCTTTGGGTTGTCCTTACCATTGCCTTAATTGGTCCTCTCATTCCCCACAATCAAGATCTGTGTCATGATATAGTAGGCTAATGTGCCTATCAACCCCCTTGCCCAACTGTTATGGCAAAGACATGCATGTGAAAGTCAGATTTCCTCACGTTGTTCGCTAGACCAGCACACTTTTCATTCTTGTAGATATGAGCTTCCCTAGATGATGATTTGGTTCTGCCTTTCTCAGCCATTTCGGATACTTCATTCAGCGTTGACAGCTTATCATTGAACATTTTTTCAGGCGTTGCATGACACACCCGACCCTGGATTTCCATCGGTGCATCACAGAGAACGTCAGAATATGCTTTCCTGAACTGCTGTTCCAGACCTTCCTTATCCACTGTGAATGTCCTGGATTTGGGTTGCTCAAACAGCTTCCTGGTAAATAGAATGAGTTATCCGAAAACATTAATTATGCGTCTCATTATTTTATTTTATTTTATTTTATTTTATTTTATTTTATTTTATTTTATTTTATTTTATTTTTTGGGCTTCTTCTCCTTGCTGATTCTGCTTTGCCTAGGGCACTATGTTTTGCTTTCAGGTCTTTCCATAGTTTCTCTATCCATTGTTTATCAAATTCTGAATCTTTTTTTTTTCCTCTGATATCCTAAGGTTTAATGCTGACGTTTGCATTTCTGAGATGTTTTCACGTTGGGCTGTTTGGCTCCATAGACGTCCCTATATGTTGTATCACTGTTGGCTGTTTGACTCCATAGACGTCCCTATATAATTAATAATTAAAATATTTATATAGCACAAAATCTCGACAAAATCAAATCTAAGCGCTGAAACAGACACACACGCACGCACGCACACACGCACGTACGCACACGCACACACACACACACACACACACACACACACACACACACACACACACACACACACACACACACACACACACACACGCATGGCTATCAATGGGGAGAAAGAATAAAAGCAATAAAAGCAAGAATAAAAGCAATGGAAAATTATAGAGAGCATATCATATACAATTATATATTATAACAAAGTGATTCCACTCCGAGCGGAGACAGGCTGCAGAGGGGGGTTGAGTGAGGTTAGGATTTTATACAGAGGAGAAAAGGTGAGTTTTGAGAGCGGACTTGAAGGAGACAAAAGTAGGTTGCTGACGGACTGAGAGAGGAAGTTTGTTCCAGGAGAGTGGACCAGAAACAGAGAAGGCTCGTGGACCGTAGGTATTGAGCTTAGTGCGTGGAAAGCGAAAAGTCAGAGGATCGGAGGCAGAGCAGAGGGTACGTGAGGGAACATAGATCTCAAGTAGGCTTGACAGATAATCGGGTCTGCGTTATTGAAGCTTTTGTAGCACATGGTGTCTAGTTTGTACTGTATGCGCTTTGATACAGGGAGCCAGTGAAGTTGTGCCAGGAGAGGAGAAATGTGGTCAGCTTTTTTCTTTTTGAGTACAAGGCGTGCAGCATTGTTTTGAATGCGCTGTAGGATGTGAATGGTGGAGGCAGGAAGACCAGACAGGAGTGAATTGCAATAGTCAATGCGAGACATTATGAAGGAGAGAACGAGTTTTGCAGTTGTTTCGACAGAGAGATACTTCCTGATCAGGCTTATACGATGGAGATGAGAGTAGCAAGATCTGGCAGTTTGAGAAACAAAGTTGTTCATGGAGAGGGTAGAGTCAATGCAGACACCAAGGTTTTTAGCTGAATCAGAAATTGGGACTGATGTGTTACATAATGGGAGAGAAAGAGGAGGCAGTTGAGAAAGTTTCTGACGGGTGCCAATGAGGATAGCTTCTGTCTTGTCGTCATTAAGCTGAAGTTTGTTGAACGTCATCCAGTTCTTAATGTCCGAGTAACACTCAGTGGTGCGAGTCAACAGGCGCTGTATATTATCAGGTGAATCACTGTCTTGAAGTTGGGTGTCATCAGCATAGAAGTGGTGTTTTATTGAGTGGGAGTTGATGATGGTGGACAGGGGGGAGGTATAAAGAGTGAAAAGAACAGGGCCAAGGACAGATCCTTGTGGAACACCACAGGTCAGGTATGCAGGTTGAGAGTAAGTGCCATTGATGAGAACAGTTTGTTTTCTGTTTGATAGGTATGAAGTGAACCAGGAGAGAGCAATGTCAGAGATGCCAAAAGTATGATGAAGTCTATAAAGGAGAATACCATGGTCAATGGTATCAAAGGCTGCAGACAGATCAAGGAGTGTGAGGAGAGAGACTTTGCCAGTATCAGTTGCAAGGAGGAGATTGTTGAGAATGTGTAATAGGGCAGTTTCAGTGCTATGGCACTGGCGGTAGGCTGACTGGAAAGGGAGGAGATTGTTGGCAGACAGGTGAGAGTTCAGCTGGTTGAGGACGACTTTTTCAAGGAGTTTTGACAAGAAAGAGAGATTAGAGATAGGCCGGTAATTTTTCAGTTCATTTGGGTCTAAATTGTGTTTCTTGAGGAGAGGGTGAACAATAGCAGACTTGAAAGAATCTGGGACAGTTCCAGTTTGAAAAGAAGTGTTGATGATGTCAGTGATGAATGGGAGGAGAGTAGGGAGACAGTCGGAGTAGAGAGAACCTGGAAGAGGAACCAGTTCGCAGGTTTTGAACGACATGGATCTGATTGTGTTGAAAATTTCTTCTTGTGAGACTGGGGTAAAAGTAGTAAGAGGTGTGCCAGAGAAGGAAGGGTCAGGTGGGCATGGTTGACAGGGTGTCCTGTCAAGCCTGTCACGAAAGAGTTTGTATTTTGGTGGTGAAATACTTGGAGAATACAGATGGGAGTTCTTCATTTGTATGTTTTGTTGGGAGAGGTAAATCTTTTCGTGTGCCAAGGAGATGATTCATGGTTGTAAAGAGTTCTTTTGAAGAAGAGGCATTCAGGATTTTGGTTTGGAAATAGCTTGTTTTTGCAGATGCAATGAGGGTGGATACTTTTGTTTCAGAGGCTTGGAAAAGTTGCCTGTGTACAGTGAGTTTGGATTTGCGCCAGCGGCGCTCTGCTCTGCGGCGGGCACGTTTTGCACAGGCAATCTCATGAGTGAGCCAGGGGGTAGGGGGGCTGTCAGGTAAAAGACGGGTTGTGGCTGGAGCATGAGTGTCCAGAAGATGGTGGAGAGTAATATAGAATTCATCGGCAAGGTTATGTGACTTTTCAGAAAGGAGACGGGAGGCATCAGATGAAAATGTGGAGAGGTCGATAGATTTGAGATTGCGTCGAGTCACTGTGCGCGTGGTACGGGAAGGAGGAGAAATGTCAAGAGAACAGAGAATTGCAGAGTGGTCAGATGGAAGGGCTGAAGTTAGACGGGTAGAAAGAACTAAGCAGTTGTCAGTAGCTGAATTGTGGTGATCACGAGAAATGATCCAGTCAAGAGTGTGACCTTTTTGATGGGTTGGTTCAGAAATGTGTTGAGTCATATTGTGATTGGACAGAGAGATGATGATATGTCTTGTGTCATAACGGTGAGTGTTGTCATAGTGGACATTGATGTCACCTAGAATGATGAGATTTCCAGGTAAGAGGCAGTAGTGGTCAAGCAGTTGGTCAAAGTCAGAGAGAAACGTGGATGTGGTGAGTTTGTTGGCAGAGCTAGGTGGAGGTCGACAGACACAGGAGAAGGTGATGGAGTGAGGGGTGGATTGGAAAGATACTTCAACGTGCTCGAAAGAAGGATGGGAGAAAGGCAGAGACTGCGAGAAAGATAGGCGGGAATGGAGTGAGTCGTTGTAGAGGATGGCGATACCACCACCTCTGGATGAGCGATGGAAAGAAGCAAGCCTGTAACCACTCGGAGTGAGGCTAGCATGTATAGGTTCATGACCAAAGGAGTTAAGCCATGTCTCTGTGATAAAAGCAATGTCAACATGCTCATCTGCGATATGTTGTATCACTGTTGGCTGTTTGACTTCATAGACGTCCCTATATGTTGTATCACTGTTGGCTGTTTGACTCCATAGACGTCCCTATATGTTGTTTCACTGTTGGGTGTTTGACTTCATAGACGTCCATATATGTTGTATCACTATTGGCTGTTTGACTCCATAGACGTCCCTATATGTTGTATCACTGTTGGCTGTTTGACTCCATAGACGTCCCTATATGTTGTATCACTGTTGGCTGTTTGACTCCATAGACGTCCCTATATGTTGTATTTTTCACTGTTGGCTGTTTGACTCTATGGACGTAATAATAATAATTACAATATTTATATAGCGCAAAATCTTGATAGAAATCAAATCTAAGCGCTGAACATACACATACGCACGCGCGCACACACACGCACACACACACACTCACATATGGCTATAAATGGGGAAAAAGAATAAAAGCAATGGAAAATTATAGGAAGCATATTATATACAAATATATATTACAATGTGATTCCACTCCGAGCGGAGACAGGCTACAGAGGGGGATGAGTGAGGTCAGGATTTCATGCAGAGGAGAAAAGATGAGTTTTGAGAGCGGACTTGAAGGAGACAAAAGTAGGTTGCTGACAGACTGAGAGAGGAAGTTTGTTCCAAGAGAGTGGACCAGAAACAGAGAAGGCTCGTGGACCGTAGGTATTGAGCTTAGTGCGTGGAAAGCGAAGTCAGAGGATCGGAGGCAGAGCAGAGGGTACGTGAGGAAACATAGATCTCAAGTAGGCTTGACAGGTAATCGGGGGCTGCGTTATTGAGGCTTTTGTAGCACATGGTGTCTAGTTTGTACTGTATGCGCTTTGATACAGGGAGCCAGTGAAGTTGTGCCAGGAGAGGAGAAATGTGGTCAGCTTTTTTCTTTTTGAGTACAAGGCGTGCAGCATTGTTTTGAATGCGCTGTAGGATGTGAATGGTGGAGGCAGGAAGACCAGACAGGAGTGAATTGCAATAGTCAATGCGAGACATTATGAAGGAGAGAACGAGTTTTGCAGTTGTTTCTGCAGAGAGATACTTCCTGATCAGGCTTATACGATGGAGGTGATAGTAGCAAGATCTGGCAGTTTGAGAAACAAAGTTGTTCATGGAGAGGATAGAGTCAAGGCAGACACCAAGGTTTTTAGCTGAGTCAGAAATTGGGACTGATGTGTTACATAATGAGAGAGAAAGAGGAGGCAGCTGAGAAAGTTTCTGACGGGTGCCAATGAGGATAGCTTCCGTCTTGTCGTCATTAAGCTGGAGTTTATTGTATGTCATCCAGTTCTTAATGTCCGAGTAGCACTCAGTGGTGCGAGTCAACAGGCGCTGTATATTGTCAGGTGAGTCACTGTCTTGAAGTTGGGTGTCATCAGCATAGAGGTGGTGTTTTATAGAGTGAGAGTTGATGATGGTGGACAGGGGGGAGGTGTAAAGAGTGAAAAGAACAGGGCCAAGGACAGATCCTTGTGGAACACCACAGGTCAGGTATGCAGGTTGAGAGTAAGTGCCTTTGATGAGAACAGTTTGTTTTCTGTTTGATAGATATGAAGTGAACAAAGAGAGAGCAATGTCAGAGATGCCAAAAGTATGATGGAGTCTAGAAAGGAGAATACCATGGTCAATGGTATCAAAGGCTGCAGACAGATCAAGGAGTGTGAGGAGAGTGACTTTGCCAGTATCAGTTGCAAGGAGGAGATTGTTGAGAATGTGTAGTAGGGCAGTTTCAGTGCTATGGTACTGGTGGTAGGCTGATTAGAAAGGATTGAGGAGATTGTTGGCAGACAGGTGAGAGTTCAGCTGGTTGAGGACAATTTTTTCAAGGAGTTTTGACAAGAAAAAGATATTACAGATAGGCCAGTAGTTTTTCAGTTCATTTGGGTCTAAATTGTATTTCTTGAGGAGAGGGTGAATGATAGCAGACTTGAAAGAATCTGGGACAGTTCCAGTTTGAAAAGAAGTGTTGATGATGTCAGTGATGAATGGGAGGAGAGTAGGGAGAACCTGGAAGAGGATCCAGTTCGCAGGTTTTGAACGACATGGATCTGATTGTGTTGAGAATTTCTTCTTGTGAGACTGGGGTAAAAGTAGTAAAAGGTGTGCCAGAGAAGGAAGGGTCAGGTGGGCATGGTTGACAGGGTGTCCTATCAAGCTTGTCACGAAGAGTTTGTATTTTGGTGGTAAAATACTTGGAGAATACAGATGGGAGTTCTTCATTTGTGTGTTTTGTTGGGAGAGGTAAATCTTTTCGTGTGCCAAGGAGATGATTCATGGTTGTAAAGAGTTCTTTTGAAGAAGAGGCATTCAGAATTTTAGTTTGGAAAAAGCTTCCTTTTGCAGATGCGATGAGGGTGGATACTTTTGTTCTTGAGGCTTGGAAAAGTTGCCTATGAACAGTGACCAGAAGAACAAGAAAACGAATATGAGCGCGTATCCAACAAAACAAAACAAAACAAGCGCAAATTTTCGGCCAACTAGCCTTTGTCAAGCGCGAACGCATGGTCACAAACAGATCACAAACACCAAACAATGGATAATAAAAACGGGACTAAAAACTTCCCTGCCACCTCGTCCAGTGGGTAAGAAATAAAAACTTCCCTGCTGCCTCGTCCAGTGGGTAAGAAATTTATTACTAGGCACATCCATTTACATCAGCCATGTCTCTTGATTATATATTTTCCATTCAGTCGATCATATGCTTATATTTTCTCTAATGCATTATTCAATAGTAAGATGCTTTACATTCAAAAACTACTCTTAGCTAATGCATCATAATTTTAGTTTTAGCATTGAACCCTCTTCAGTATAACACAATACTAATATGGCATGACCACTTTTCAAATTGCAGAATTTATCTCATTTCCACTCTGGCAACAAATTTACTCACAAACACATTATGATGTCATTTTAGTCATTTTAATTCTTTTCTCACACTGGATGAAGCAGCAGGGAAGTTTCAGCCTTTTTCCCCTAATTTTTGTATTTAATAATAATAATAATAATATATTTTATTTATATAGCGCAAAATCTTGATAAAATCAAATCTAAGCGCTGAGCAGTACATGCATACATACCTACATACATATGAGCGTATACATGCATACATACATGCATACATACTTACATACATAAATCTAAGCTGAGAGTATACATGCATACATACATACATACATAAATCTAAGCGTATATATACATACATACATACATACATACATACATACGTACGCACATGCATACATAATAATTACAATATTTATATATCGCAAAATCTCGACAAAATCAAATCCAAGCGCCGAAAAGACACACACGCACGCACGCACGCACGCACACACACGCACACACACACACACACACACACACACACACACACACACACACACACACACACACACACACACACACACACACACACACACACACACACACACACGCATGGCCACAAATGGGGAGAAAGAATAAAAGCAATAAAAGCAAGAATAAAAGCAATGGAAAACCACAGAGAGCACATCATATACAATTATATATTAAAACAAAGTGATTCCCTCCGAGCGGAGACAGGCTACAGAGGGGGGTTGAGTGAGGTTAGGATTTTATGCAGAGGAGAAAAGGTGAGTTTTGAGAGTGGACTTGAAGGAGGCAAAAGTAGGTTGCTGACGGACTGAGAGAGGAAGTTTGTGATCTTACGTCTACGCTTGAAAAAGGCCAGTTGGCCAAACATTTGAGTCTGTCTTGTCTGATTGTATTAGATACGTGTTCTGATTCTTGGCTGCTCGGAAAGATGACATACTTGGGATCCCATTCTGGTCATATCAGACCTTGCTAAACAGCAAAATGGGCTGTGTCTGCAGCATCATGCCTGGCAACTTTCGCGGCCATTCAAACAACTGCTGTGGTTGAAGTAACACAACATTGGGAGCTTCCGACTGCTAACCGTCAAGACTACAGTAAAGAGAAAGGAGTTGGCAGCTATGCAAGCTGGTGGCATGGTGGGCTGCCTGAAAGAGAGACGAAGACCAGAGTGTAGTTAGAGGGATCTTCCATTCTCTCTTGTTCCAGAGGCTGGGCTGAACCTGTTCGATGTGTGTCGTGTGGATATGTCCTGGGGTTTGTCATCTCCTCATTTTTGTCATTTGATTTGTGCACAAGGTAATTGATGTCTGGATTCGAATGGCTTTGTATTGTCGTCTTCCAGATCATCTTTCAGATCGTTACAGCCACAACGTTAGCCTACGATGTAGAAGTGTCAGTATTTCTGTGCTAACCATCAGCAGTGTGTTACTTTGCTGCGACACATACAGCCACAGATTATCTTAGGGACTGACCCCACATGAAACAATGTTCTTGTGAAATAACAAAAGAAAATAATGTATGTTACATGACTTGTAATGTGCTAGATTTGTTAAATTTTTCCTATGCACATCTTATGTTCATTTGTTAGCTCCTAAGATATAGGTTTTACAGATGTATTTGAATCAATATCTTGTTATTGACAGTGAATCACGCAATGATATAACAAATTCTATAAAAACAGGTTCTACCACAAAAAAGTGTTAAGGTACAATAATGTAGCAGAGACCACATACAAGTGGCCTTCTATCTGGCAAGCCAGACAGGGGTCCCACGATGATCTCTACACCAGGAAATAAGAGATTATAATATACACATCACTTACCTTTGGGTGAACGGCACTTTGCATCACCAGGCCACATCACCACCCACCCAGAAAGTAAGTGAGTCTCTGTTAAACTCAACAAATTCCTCAATTAATGTTAGTCTCAAGGCCCTTACTTTGATAGCCAAGAAATGCGAGTGCATTTGTTCAGTTGTTTTCATTTTTCCAATAAGTAAGTTTCAGGATAAGACTGTCACCATGTAATGTAAATATATGAATAAATAAAAACGAATGAGTAAAGATCTTTTTCCATACTTCTCTATAACTGACACATAAATCCAACAACAGACTGAAAGTTATGTCGGTACAATTGGATTTTTGTTTACTAACTCTTTCTAACTTGTTTACGATGATCTATTCATACGAAGGCCTACTTTTTTTCAAGTAGTAAACACACATTCAAATTTAGCGAAGGTCCAGTTAAAAACTTAGGAGAAAGTCTCCACATACACAGATCAGATTGGTGTACAGTATACGTGACAGCCACCCAGAAAGCACGTGGGCCACCGTTACACTGAATACATGTTCCCTTATATTGAATACATTCCTCAGTTAGTGTTATTGTAAAGTCTTTTATTTTGACAGCCATAAAATGCGAACGTAGTCGTTCAGTTAAGTAGGACTTTTTTTTTTCTGATAAGTAAGTTTCAGGATAAGGCTTTCACCATGTAAATATGAAACTGTAAACATCTTTTCCATATTTTCTCTATGACTAACAAATAGATCCTGTAACAGACTGAAAGGGGGACTGATACATTTGGATTTTTATTCACTAACTGTCTTAAAATAGAGCCATGGCTATTTACGATGATGTATTCATACATGGGCCTACATTTTTCACGAGTGAACCTCCATTTAAACTTAGCAAATGTCCAGTTAAAAACTTACGAGAAATTCTCCACACACACAGATCAGATTGGTGTACAGTATACGTGTGACAGACATAGTCGTTTCATTTAAAAATCAATAATGAGCGGTAGCCACAAGAAAACAGACACTCGCCATCATTATCATACTTTCTAAACCCCATAAACCGCTAATAGTATTCAGCTCGTCAAAATGGAAAAAAATGTGTTCTGTGATTCATGTGTGAACAGGATTTTCTGTGATAATCATAGCTTTTATTTTAGTCTTCAAGTCGTCTTTCAGGTCGTTACAGCCAGTACGTCAACCAGTGATGTAGAAGTGGCGGTGTTTCTGTGCTCACCATCAGCAGTGTGTTACTTCCCTGTGACGCATACAGCGACAGACTGTCCTAGGGATTGACCCCACATGAAATAATGTTCTCGCGGATTACAAAAAAATATATATAAAAACAAAATATACATATACAAAAAAGAAACAAAAAACGGTGCACAGTACATGAAGCGTGATGTGCTACATTTATTTTGATATTTTTCACATGCAAAATTTTTTTGATTTCTTAACTGGTAAGATATAATTTCACAGGTGTATAATTATTTTTTCACATCATCGCACTTTTAGAGATTTCCTTGAATCTAATCCCTTTTATTTTATGGTCCCATGTTCTAGACCAGTTTAATGGTTACAGAAGCTGGCGAAGTTTTTACTATGCGATGATGAGAATGAGGATGATGATATTCATGGCGATATGGAGTTCCATATAGGACTGAGACTACGTGACAGTGTTATACTCTATGTTTACTATCATAATATACCCTGACATCAACCAGGCCTGTGAGATACATACACCTGTGGTGTTGATCAGAAGATTTGAACACCACCCTCAAGACGCATCCGTGAAGTAAACAAGACTTGACTGTATGGTCCCAGACTTCCCAATAAGCCCTAACACGCTCAGCTCTGGGGAGGAGCCAGTTGGAACTGAAAAATCCCAACTGGTGGGGATTCGAACCCACCTCTCAGTCAGTAGTCCCTTGCGCTAACCACTGCACCACAGCGAGTGTTGCTTGAAAAATGTCATCATTGACAGTGAGTCACCCTATCCACTGACATACTATGACATTTTATACATGATAATGTAAGGTAATGTGTAGTTCCCTTCTTTTTGCTGCAGAAACCCGTGTCACCTGGGTGACTCTATCTATGTCAAAACGTGTTGCAACATGGTAAGTATTCTTTACAGGGTTTCTTGTAGGCTTTAGACGACTGAAATACCGCAGAACGAGCAGTTCAGAAGGCCACAGTTATGACTGTTGACTTTGACTGGTCCTTTTCTGTGCAGGTGGGTTTTGTTTTTTTCTGTCTGCCACCATAGACAACAGACCATGAGACCATGAGGGCAGCAGTTCTGAAATCAGTAATTGGTACAGTTTGTTTGAGGTAAGACAGGAATTTGATTGTTTATTTATTTATTTATTTATCTATTTGTTCATTTATTTATTTATTTATTTATTTATCTATTTGTTCATTTATTTGTTTATTCATTTATTTGACAGCTTGGCCATGGCAGCAGCAGCTTACTCTATCCAGTTGTTGAACTCCGGCAAGGAACAAGTTGCTGGAGACTTTCGATCCTACATAGATGAATTCATTTACCCCTTGGAGGGTGTGATCACCGATGATGGTAAAATTGGGACTTTGCTGACGTTCTGTCCCATGATATCTGTCTTCGTTAGACTGATGATGGGGTGAAACTCTTGGAAAGCATGCGCTGGGGAGTTGAGTAATCTTTAGAGACCAGGCTGTGCGTGAGATGTCAAGGCAACACCATCAGCAAAGAATATCTGCAGGATCAGGGCCTGACACACTTTGGTCTTTGCTCTGAAGTGTGCAAAGTTGAACAGCTTGCCCTTGGAGCTAGTGTGTAGGTACACTCTGTCATCTGATGCTCTGAAAACTTATGATTGTACGAGAGAGAAGTTTCTAAGGATGTTGGAGTAGGGACGCAGTCCTGCTCCATTCCACTTTGAAAGGGAAATGGTTCTCAGTATGATAAGTCAAACTGCACTGACCCCTGCAATCGTCATGGAAAGACGCGATCAGATATAGCAGCTTTGGTGGGCGTCTTCCATGCTGCTTCAATATCATAACTCCATTGCTTCCCGCTTCAGAACCCCAACATATCACCAAAAACAGTTTATTCAGTTCAAGACTCAGTTACAGACAGTCTGCAGGTGCCAGTTATATCACGCTGCCGTGACACTACTCACCAAAGAAGACCCTGCAGTGAGGTCAGGTCTCCTTGGTGGTAGGTAGCCATGACAGTTCTGAACCAACATAATTGGAACTACCTAACAAGCCTTCTAATAACGACAGTAACTGATCAGTCACAGAGCCAGCCAGATGAGCGACCCACTGGTAAGGAGACCACCACCACATACGTCAACAACATCCCCAACGAGCCACTGACACCAAAGATCCTGACGTAAGTTTGCCTCAGGCACAAAAGAAGCAGAAGAAACCAGAACTGAGGTCAACATGAGATTAGGACATGAAGGGTCACAGAATCTGGAGCAACCTTTTCTGAGAATGATGATGTATGGTGTTCCATCTAGGATTGAAACATTGGGTGTGTTTACACTGTCATTTCGAAATGAGCCGATCTGGCCATGTCCGGCCAGCAACCCAGGAAAGTTTATTTACACTTACCTCTTCCAGCTGTAAGGTGGCCATACTCCTGAGGTTGGTTATTCTTGGCCAGTGGCAGCCTCCATATTGCATTTCCATGTTTGCTATCACCTTCATTCAAGGTGTGCGGCACTGACAAAAGAACTAAACCAATTGCAGGTAAACATGGCAGATACACTGATGTGTTTATGAAAATAAAACGAAGCAAAATCCCTGACTGAAGTATGAACAGAGAAGACCATACTAAGGTAAGCTTTCAGACATGTTTCTGATATAAACTTATTTTGTACCGTATCAATCTCTGTGTTGCGCTCGCGGGTGCGCGATTTTGTGTGTGTGTGTGTGTGTGTGTGTGTGTGTGTGTGTGTGTGTGTGTGTGTGTGTGTGTGTGTGTGTGTGTGTGTGTGTGTGTGTGTGTGTGTGTGTGTGTGTGTATTTGTGTGTGTGCATGTCTGCGTTTTTGAGATAAAGAAAGAAAGAGAGATAACAGAAAGACGAGAGAGAGAGAGAGAGAAAAGAGAGAGAGAGAGAGAGAAGAGATAGAAAGAGGGAGACAGATAGACAGATAGACAGACAGACATGCATATATACATACATACAGACAGACAGTCAATCACACAGATAGACAGAAACATGAGAATATCTTTATAAAACCTTGTGGAATTTATTCCTCACTCTATGACCATGGATGGTAATGGTAAGGCGAAGACAACACACAATTTACCTCTACGTATTTACATTTAGTGACTGCAAGACAGCATCAGTCTCTGGCCACAATGTACTGTCATCTTATTATAGGACAACAAAGTGCCATTATGGTGTGATACTATCTGACCACAAAGTGCCATTATGGTGTGATACTATCTGACAACAAAGTGCCATTATGGTGTGATACTATCTGACACCAAAGTGCCATTATGGTGTGATACTATCTGACAACAAAGTGCCATTATGGTGTGATACTATCTGACAACAAAGTGCCATTATGGTGTGATACTATCTGACAACAAATGGCCATTATGGTGTGATTTATCTAACAACAAAGTGCCATTATGGTGTGATACTATCTGACAACAAAGTGTCATTATGGTGTGATACTATCTGACAACAAAGTGCCATTATGGTGTGATACTATCTGACAACAAAGTGCCATTATGGTGTGATACTATCTGACAACAAAGTGCCATTATGGTGTGATACTATCTGACCACAAAGTGCCATTCTGGTGTGATACTATCTGACAACAAAGTGCCATTATGGTGTGATACTGTCCGACCACAAAATGCCATTATGGTGTGATATTATCTGACAACAAAGAGCCATTATGGTGTGATACTATCTGACCACAAAGTGCCATTATGGTGTGATACTATCTCAGAACAAAGTGCCATTATGGTGTGATACTATCTGACCACAAAGAGCCATTATGGTGTGATACTATCTGACAACAAAGTGCCATTATGGTGTGATACTATCTGAAGGCAAAGTGCCATTATGGTGTGATACTGTCTGACAACAAAGTGCCATTATGGTGTGATACTATCTGACAACAAAGTGCCGTTATGGTGTGATACTATCTGACCACAAAGTGCCATTATGGTGTTATACTATCTGACAACAAAGTGCCATTATGTGTGATACTATCTGACAACAAAGTGCCATTATGGTATGATACTATCTGACAACAAAGTGCCATTATGGTGTGATACTATCTGACCACAAAGTGCCATTATGGTATGATACTATCTGTTAACAAAGTGCCATTATGGTGTGATACTATCTGACAACAAAGTGCCATTATGGTGTGATACTATCTGACAACAAAGTGCCATTATGGTGTGATACTATCTGACACCAAAGTGCCATTATGGTGTGATACTATCTGACAACAAAGAGCCATTATGGTGTGATACTATCTGACCAATAAGTGCCATTATGGTGTGATACTATCTGACAACAAAGAGCCATTATGGTGTGATACTATCTGACAACAAAGTGCCGTTATGGTGTGAAAATATCTGACAACAAAGTGCAATTATGGTGTGATACTATCTGAAAACAAAGTGCCATTATGGTGTGATACTATCTGACCACAAAGTGCCATTATGGTGTGATACTATCTGACCATGAAGTGCCATTATAGTGTGATACCGTCTGACCACAAAATGCCATTATGGTAAGATATTATCTGACAACAAAGAGCGATTATGGTGTGATACTATCTGACCACAAAGTGCCATTATGGTGTGAAAATATCTGACCAAGAAGTGCCATTATGGTGTGATACTGTCTCACCACAAAGTGCCATTATGGTGTGATACTATCTGACAACAAAATGTCATTATGGTGTGATACTATCTGACAACAAAGTACCATTATGGTGTGATAATATCTGACAACAAAGTGCCATTATGGTGTGATGCTATCTGAACACAAAGTGCCATTATGGTGTGATACTATCTGACAACAAAGTGCCATTATGGTGTGATACTATCTGAAGGCAAAGTGCCATTATGGTGAGATAATATCTGAAAAACAAAGTGCCATTATGGTCTGATACTATCTGAACACAAAGTGACATTATGGTGTGATATTATATGACCACAAAGTGCCATTATGGTGTGATACTGTCTGACCACAAAATGCCGTTATGGTGTGATATTATCTGACAACAAAGAGCCATTATGGTGTGATACTATCTGACCACAAAGTGCCATTATGGTGTGATACTATCTTACAACAAAGTACAGTTAGAGTGTGATACTATCTGACCACAAAGTGCCATTCTGGTGTGATACTGACACAAAGTGCCATTAAGATGTGATACTATCTGACAACAAAGTGCCATTATGGTGTGATACTATCTGACAACAAAGTGCCATTATGGTGTGATACTATCTGACAACAAAGTGCCATTATGGTGTGATACTATCTGACAACAAAGTGCCATTATGATGTGATACTATCTGACAACAAAGTGCTATTATGGTGTGATACTATGTGACCACAAAGTGCCATTATGGTGTGATACTATCTGACAACAAAGTGTCATTATGGTGTGATACTATCTGAGAACAATGTGCCATTATGGTGTGATACTGTCTGACCACAAAAGTGCCATTATGGTGTGATACTATCTGACAAAAAGTGTCATTATGGTGTGATACTATCTGACAACAAAGTGCCATTATGGTGTGATACTATCTGACCACAAAGTGCCATTATGGTGTGATACTATCTGACAACAAAGTGTCATGTGGTGGTGTGATACTATTTGAGAACAAAGTGTCATTATGGTGTGATACTAACTGACAACAAAGTGCCATTATGGTGTGATAGTATCTGACAACAAAGTGTCATTATGGTGTGATACTATCTGACAACAAAGTGCCATTATGGTGTGATACTATCTGACCCCAAAGTGCCATTATGGTGTGATACTATCTGACAACAAAGAGCCATCATGGTGTGATACTATCTGACCAATAAGTGCCATTATGGTGTGATACTATCTGACAACAAAGAGCCATTATGGTGTGATACTATCTGACAACAAAGTGCCATTATGATGTGATACTATCTGACAACAAAGTGCTATTATGGTGTGATACTATCTGACCACAAAGTGCCATTATGGTGTGATACTATCTGAGAACAAAGTGCCGTTATGTTGTGGAAATATCTGACAACAAAGTGCCATAATGGTGTGATACTATCTGACAACAAAGTGCCCTTATGGTGTGATACTATCTGAACACAAAGTGCCATTATGGTGTGATACTATCTGACACAAAGTGCCATTATGGTGTGATACTATCTGACCACAAAGTGTCATTATGGTGTGATACTATCTGACCATGAAGTGTCCATTATGGTGTGATACTGTCTGACCACAAAGTGCCATTATGGTGTGATACTATCTGACAACAAAGAGCCATTATGGTGTGATACTATCTGACCACAAAGTTCATTATGGTGTGGAAATATCTGACCAAAGTGCCATTATGGTGTGATACTGTCTGACCACAAAGTGCCATTATGGTGTGATACTATCTGACAACAAAGTGCCATTATGGTTGTGATAATATCTGACAACAAAGTGCCATTATGATGTGATCCTATCTGAACACAAAGTGCCATTATGGTGTGATTCTATCTGACCACAAATTGCCATTATGGTGTGATACTATCTGAAGGCAAAGTGCCATTATGGTGAGTAATATCTGGCAACAAAGTGCCATTATGGTGTGATACTATCTGAACACAAAGTGCCATTATGGTGTGTTATTATCTGACCACAAAGTGCCATTATGGTGTGATACTGTCTGACCACAAAGAGCCATTATGGTGTGATACTATCTGACAACAAAGAGCCATTATGGTGTGATACTATCTGACACAAAGTGCCATATGGTGTGATACTATCTGACAACAAAGTACACTTGAGTGTGATAACTATCTGACCACAAAGTGCAATTATGGTGTGATACTGACAACAAAGTGCCATTATGATGTGATACTATCTGACCACAAACTGCCATCTAGTGTGAATATATCTGACAACAAAGTGCCATTATGATGTGATACTATCTGAGAACAAAGTGCCGTTTGTTGTGGAAATATCTGACAACAAAGTGCCATTATGGTGTGATACTATCTGAAAACAAAGTGCCTTATGGTGTGATATTATCTGAAGGCAAAGTGCCATTATGGTGAGATAATATCTGACAACAAAGTGCCATTATGGTGTGATACTTTCTGAACACAAAGTGCCATTATGGTGTGATATTATCTGACCACAAAGTGCCATTATGGTGTGATACTGTCTGACCACAAAGTGCCATTATGGTGTGATACTATCTGACAACAAAGAGCCATTATGGTGATACTATCTGACCACAAAGTGCCATTATGGTGTGATACTATCTGACAACAAAGTACAGTTAGAGTGTGATACTATCTGACCACAAAGTGCAATTATGGTGTGATACTGACAACAAAGTGCCATTATGATGTGATACTATCTGACCACAAAGTGCCATTATGGTGTGATACTATCTGACAACAAAGTGCCATTATGGTGTGATACTATCTGACAACAAAGTGCCATTATGGTGTGATACTATCTGACAACAAAGTGCCATTATGATGTGATACTATCTGACAACAAAGTGCTATTATGGTGTGATACTAATTGACCACAAAGTGCCATTATGGTGTGATACTATCTGACAACAAAGTGCCATTATGGTGTGACACTGTCTGACCACAAAGTGCCATTATGGTGTGATACTATCTGACAACAAAGAGCCATTATGGTGTGATGCTATCTGACCACAAAGTGCCATTATGGTGTGAAAATATCTTACCATGAAGTGCCATTATGGTGTGATACTGTCTGACCACAAAGTGCCATTATGGTGTGATACTATCTGACAACATAGTACCATTATGGTGTGATACTATCTGACAACAAAGTGCCATTATGGTGTGATAATATCTGACAACAAAGTGCCATTATGATGTGATGCTATCTGAACACAAAGTGCATTATGGTGTGATACTATCTGACCACAAAATGCCATTATGGTGTGATACTATCTGAAGGCAAAGTGCCATTATGGTGAGATATATCTGACAACAAAGTGCCATTATGGTGTGATACTATCTGAACACAAAGTGCCATTATGGTGTGATATTATCTGACCACGAAGTGCCATTAAGGTGTGATACTGTCTGACCACAAAGTGCCATTATGGTGTGATACTATCTGACAACAAAGAGCCATTATGGTGTGATACTATCTGACCACAAAGTGCCATTATGGTGTGATACTATCTGACAACAAAGTACAGTTAGAGTATGATACTATCTGACCACAAAGTGCAATTATGGTGTGATATGACAACAAAGTGCCATTGTGATGTGATACTATCTGACCACAAAGTGCATTATGGTGTGATACTATCTTGACAAACAAAGTGCCATTATGGTGTTGAAACTATCTGACAACAAAGTGCCATTATGGTGTGATACTATCTGACAACAAAGTGCCATTATGATGTGATACTATCTGACAACAAAGTGCTATTATGGTGTGATACTATCTGACCACAAAGTGCCATTATAGTGTGATACTATCTGACAACAAAGTGCCATTATGGTGTGATACTATCTGAGAACAATGTGCCATTATGGTGTGATACTGTCTGACCACAAAGTGCCATTATGGTGTGATACTATCTGACCACAAAGTGCCATTATGGTGTGATACTATCTGACAACAAAGTGCCATTATGGTGTGATACTATCTGAGAACAATGTGCCATTATGGTGTGATACTGTCTGACCACAAAGTGCCATTATGGTGTGATACTATCTGACAACAAAGTGTCATTATGGTGTGATACTATCTGACAACAAAATGCCATTATGGTGTGATACTATCTGACCACAAAGTGCCATTATGGTGTGATACTATCTGACACCAAAGTGCCATTATGGTGTGATACTATTTGAGAATAAAGTGTCATTATGGTGTGATGCTAACTGACAACAAAGTTCCATTATGGTGTGATAGTATCTGACAACAAAGTGCCATTATGGTGTGATACTATCTGACACCAAAGTGCCATTATGGTGTGATACTATTTGAGAATAAAGTGTCATTATGGTGTGATACTAACTGACAACAAAGTTCCATTATGGTGTGATAGTATCTGACAACAAAGTGTCATTATGGTGTGATACTATCTGACAACAAAGTACAGTTAGGGTGTGATAGTATCTGACCACAAAGTACAGTTATGGTGTGATAGTATCTGTCCACAAAGTACATTTATGGTGTGGTAGTATCTGTCCACAAAGTACAGTTAGGGTGTGATACTATCTGACAACAAAGTACAGTTAGTGTGTGATAGTATCTGACCACAAAGTACAGTTATGGTGTGATAGTATCTGACCAC
>CM060313.1:98179040-98194040 GCA_030674185.1 Monoplex corrugatus | reverse complement strand
ATCATGTGTTCAGGCTTGTGTAACTGACATCTTATCATGGATGACCAGTAATCGCCTCAAACTTAACACCGACAAAACCGAATTTATGCCTGTTGGTGCGCTCTCCCGTCTTCGTTTGATCGGCAGTAATTCTGCACACATTGATGGAAGTGACATCCCTTTTCAGCCCACAGTCAAATATCTTGGCATCAAGATCGATCAGGCACTTTCAATGCATGATCACATTAGCAGTATATGCCGCATTTCCTTCCTTGAGCTTCGACGTATTGCATCAATCCGTCGCTATCTTTCTAACGAAGCTGCTACCAAACTTGTTCTGGCCTTGGTCACCTCTCGGTTAGATTACTGCAACTCCATACTGGCAGGTCTACCTAAAGATGAAATGAAACGCCTCGATAGAGTTCAGGCAAGTGCTGCACGCCTTATTATGAAGAAGAAGAAGCGTGACCACATCACTCCAATACTTCAAAAGCTACACTGGCTTCCTGTCAGCTATCGCTGCCAGTATAAAATTTACACTATGGCATACCGCCACTTTGAAGGCACTCTGCCATCATACCTGTCTAATGCATTATGCTCATATACACCATCTCGGGCCCTCAGGTCATCGAATGAAAAGCTGCTTAAAATTCCAAAGTGTAATCTTAGAACTGCTGGTGAGCGCTCCTTTCATTATCTTGCACCTCGCCTCTGGAATTCACTGCCGGTCGACCTTAGAAGGGAAAGCACACTTGCTTCTTTTAAAGCAAAACTCAAAACCCACCTGTTTGTGAAAGCATTTGAAATTCCCACTGTCTAAATGATTGTATTCTTTGCGCTAATGCTGTTGATTATTGTATGATTTCTAAGGTATATGCTATGTACTGTTTAAGTCATGTTGTTGTAAGATAGTATAATTTATGAGTGGGTGTGATGTATGTGTGTGTATGTGTGTGTATGTATGTATCTATATATGTATATGTATATATTTGTATTTATGTGTGTGTGTGTATGTGTGTATATATATATATATTAACATATTTTTAATTTGTGTAAGAGAGTATGCTTATGTGATAGTAAGGTATTATGTACACTATTGTGTTGCTGTAGGATAGTATGTTTTATGATTGGTATGATAGCGCAGTGAGTCTGTATGCAGAGAATAGCGCTATATAAAAGCAATTTATTATGATTATTATTATATATATATATATATATATGTGTGTGTGTGTGTGTGTGTGTGTGTGTGTGTGTGTGTGTGTGTGTGTGTGTGTGTGTGCGTGTGTGTGAGTGTGTGTGTGAGTGTGTATGCATGTGTGTGTGTGTATGTGCATGTGTGTGTGTGTGTGTGTGTGCATGTGTGTGTGTGTGTGTGTGTGTGTGTGTGTGTGTGTGTGTGTGTGTGTGTGTGTGTGTGTGTGTGTGTGTGTGTGTTAAAGCACCATACTGATAACTCAGGGGTCGTGGGGTCAACCCTCACACAGACCAGAGGTTTGATCTTTTCAAGCAGACAGGTTGGCTGTGTTGATAGAGCCATGGATTCCACATCTGACATCTTGAGTTCAATCCCAGCCTGAAACATCAAAAACGGGCCTGTTCACTGCCCATAGTATATGTTCTAATCATTCTGGCCAGACACAGCGATATGTAGCTGTCTTTTCCCATATTGTCCACACTGTCATCAACACACTTCAGGTCACGTTTACAGACGTCTGTTAACACCATATTGGTACGTTTCCTTGAAAACAGCATGTGCAAGAATATCTACGAAACCTAAAGCTTAACGTTTCAACATATTGCTTATAAAGATTATGAATGTGTATAAAAAAAATTAAAAGGTCACAATTAAGTTAGAAATGCATTTATTCAAAATTCCTCTGTACAATTTGACCTCCCTTTCCCGATCTACATTTGATTTTGTCTCGTTTTACAGCGAGGGGAGATACATTTTGTTTGCACCTCCAACAAATTATCAAAGCCATTTCATCATTTTGATAAACAGTCCTATTTTGATCCAATGTGCACTAAAGAAAATATTATTCTACTTGAACAAGTTTGTGATGTTTCTAAAAGGGAAGGAATGTACATGAATTGTTTTTGTATGGCTATGTGCACTGACTGCCCACAAGTGCCAATGATAGCATACATGTAACAGACACGGTTGCCAGTGCTAAGTGCTCCTGGGAAGGAGTTATTAGTCGGGATACGTGGGATGCTTCCATACCAATGGGGTTGAGTATACCGATAAGATGTTAACAGACGTCACTTTGTGGCAGCAGTGGGCGCCCTGTGGGCTGGGATCCTGCAGCGAGCTCTGTATACAGTATGTCCCTTGGGATGTGGCTATCCTGTATGTGGCGGACACTGATGACCAAGTCAGCGAGCTCTGTATACAGTATATTCCTTGGGATGTGGCTATCCTGCATGTGGCAGACACTGATGACCAAGTCAGCGAGCTCTGTATACAGTATATTCCTTGGGATGTGGCTATCCTGTATGTGGCGGACACTGATGACCAAGTCAGCGAGCTCTGTATACAGTATATCCCTTGGGATGTGGCTATCCTGCATGTGGCGGACACTGATGACCAAGTCAGCGAGCTCTGTATACAGTATATCCCTTGGGATGTGGCTATCCTGTATGTGGCGGACACTGATGACCAAGTCAGCGAGCTCTGTATACAGTATATCCCTTGGGATGTGGCTGTCCTGCATGTGGCGGACACTGATGACCAAGTCAGCGCAGTCATCGTTGTGTGAGGAGGACATACATGCTTGGCATGCTGGTCTGGTCAAGGACGTCCCTGTTTGGCACAGGGTCTTTCCAGGAAATGTCCAGTGTCTGGCACAAGCACCACAGGTGGAATCTATTGAGGCGGTGATCTTGGTGTGTATAGGATGTCCAGCTCTCACTGCTGTAGAGAAGTGTACTCAGTGTGCAGGTTCAGTACACTCCAGTCTTGGTGACTTTGATGAGCTTGTTATTTTCCCACACTGTCCTGGTCTGTTTTGTTATGTCAGCGGCAGCTTTCCCTATCCGTCTGTTGACGTAAGACATAGCACAAGGAAATCAAAGAGTGACATCATTTGCTGTAGTTTGAGAGACAGAGACAGAAAAAAACACAGACAGAGACAGAGACAGAGAAAGACAGAGGGAGAGAGAGAGAGAGACGGACAGAGAGAGACAGACAGAGACAGACAGAAAGACAGACAGACAGACAGACAGATTAACATGCACAGGCAGACAGACAGATGGACAGACAAGCAGACAGACAGCCAAACAAAGGAAATGTAATCTTTTCTTCTTCCAGCAGCAGATCCAGGTAGCTGGTAAATACGTTCAAGAAGAGAGAGGTTGAATTCAGAATTTGAACCCATGCTCATTTTTCCTTTGCGCCACGTACCACTCAACTCCCTGGCTGGCACAGGTCCCCACCACTACCAATTGTTGTTGTACTCACTACCAGGTGAGGACCAAAATGGCCAACAATTCATCATCAAAAGCTGGTCAGGATTTGATATCGACTCCTTCCTTTTTGATGATGGACTGATCACGGGGCCCCTGGCTACCTTCCAGTTCCAGCCTCAGAACTGACTGCTACTTTCTGTCTTTTCTTTTTTCTTTGCTTTTGTTTAAAATATTGTGGCACTTGGGTAATTCCATTTGTGCTCACGTTTTATTTCTGTTCCATTTTCTACGCCACTTTAATGGCCACAGTAGCTGGGACAATTTTACAATGCTATGAAGATAATGACGATAAGGATGATAATCATGATGCTACGGAGCTTCATCTAGACTTAAGGATGCCTGACGGGCTTATACTGTACTCTTACTATATCAATATATCCTGGTGTCAACAAGGCCAGAGACATACAGACACCTGCAGTGCTGGTCAGGCCATTTGGGTAAAACCCTTAATGATGCATCTGTGAAGTGGACGAGACTGGACTGTGATCCCAGTGTTCCCAATGAGTCTGTACTACACTCAACTTTGGAGAGGGTTTGGTTTGGGATGAAAAGATTTTGACAGAACTGATAAGATTTGAACTTACACTTTCCAATAGATAGCAAGTTGTACTAACCACCGCACCATGGTCACTGGTTTTACTGGTTTTTACTCCCTTGTTCTTCAGAATACAAGAAGATTCATGCTTGTTAAAATGTGTGTGTGTGTGTGTGTGTGTGTGTGTGTGTGTGTGTGTGTGTGGTGTGTGTGTATGTGTGTGTGTATGTGTGTGTGTGTATGTGTGTATGTGTGTGTGTGTGTATGTGTGTGTGTATATGTGTGTATGTGTATGTATGTGTTATGTGTGTGTATGTGTGTGTATGTGTGTGTATGTGTGTGTGTGTGTGTGCGTATGTGTGTGTGTGATGTGTGTGTATGTGTGTGTGTGTGTGTGTGTGTGTGTGTGTGTGTGTGTGTGTGTGTGTGTGTGTGTGGTGTGTGTGTGGTGCGTTTATGTATGACTGCGTACGTGTGTGTCTCTGTATATATACATTCACAAAGACATACACAACATAACAGAAGACAAGTCAGACACAAAACAACACAATACAACACAACACAAAACAACCAAGCACAACACAACACAACACAACACAACACAACACAACACAGCACAGCACAATCCACTTTCGTTCGACTTGATCTCACAATTGCCCCCTTGGTAGACAGCAGGTACACATAGGAACCATAGAAGGTGGGACTGGAATCACTACCATTGTGACACAAACACATGTGGTGTAGAAAGCAGGTACACATAGGAACCATAGAAGGTGGGACTGGAATCACTGCCATTGTGACACAGACACATGTGGTGTAGAAAGCAGGTACACATAGGAACCATAGGAGGTGGGACTGGAACCACTGCCATTGTGACAGACACATGTGGTGTAGAAAGCAGGTACACATAGGAACCATAGAAGGTGGGACTGGAACCACTGCCATTGTGACACAGACACATGTGGTGAAGAAAGCAGGTACACATAGGAACCATAGGAGGTGGGACTGGAATCACAGCCATTGTGACACAGTCACATGTGGTGTAGAAAGCAGGTACACATAGTAACCACAGGAGGTGGGACTGGAACCACTGCCATTGTGACACAGGCACATGGTGTGAGGAAAGCAGGTACACATAGGAACCATAGAAGGTGGGACTGGAATCACAGCCATTGTGACACAGACACGTGTGGTGTAGAAAGCAGGTACACATAGGAACCATAGAAGGTAGGACTGGAACCACTGCCATTGTGACACAGACACATGTGGTGTAGAAAGCAGGTACACATAGGAACCATAGAAGGTGGGACTGGAACCACTGCCATTGTGACACAGGCACATGTGGTGTAGAAAGCAGGTACACATAGGAACCATAGAAGGTGGGACTGGAACCACTACCATTGTGACACAGACACATGTGGTGTAGAAAGCAGGTACACATAGGAACCATAGAAGGTGGGACTGGAACCACTACCATTGTGACACAGACACGTGTGGTGACAGAAAATTACACAACAATGATGGATATAGTAACATTGGTAGTAGTGGTGTCTTGGTTGTAATGGTGGTAATGATGAGGTGTATAAGAATGTAATAATGGTGGTGGCGATGGTGGTGTTGATGGTAAAGGTGATATTAGTATAATAGCAGTGGTGGACTTGGTTGTGATGATGGTGGTGATTTAGGTGTATCATTATGCAAAAGTAGTGTTGGTGGTAGCGATGGTGGTAATGATGATGCAGGTGGTGTTAGTATGCAATAGAAGTCATGGGATTTGTTGTGACGGTGGTGATGATGGTGGTAGTATTAGTACATAGCACTAGTAGAACATGAGATGTTATCGCAAGACACTAAACCTCAGATACACTGATCATGTCCTCAATAAAAACGCGCCAAAATGAGTAAATAAGTAAATAAATACATAAATAAATGAAAAGCAAATAAACAAATGAATAAATAAATAAATAGATAATAATAAATAAATCAATAGATAAATAAATAAATAAATAAATAAATAAATAAATGAATAAATAAATAAACAAACAAATTAACATATAAACTAAAAACATCACAATGAAAAACGAGCAGTTGCTGACTTCAGTCAAGAGAAGAAAACAACGATGGTATGGCCATGTGACAAAATTTAATGAACTTGCTAAATCAGTCCTATGGGGAACCTTTGAGGGAGGGGGACGGATAGGAAGACAGGAAGAACAAATGACTGACAACGTTGCAAAATGGACAGAGAAACCATTCACAGAGACCCAGGCTTTGGCACGCAGTCAACAGAGCTGGAGGAATCTAGTGAACTGTCTTTAGAGCAGCACCCAAATGAAATCATCACGGCGTAAAGGAAGAAATGGAAGAAGATGTTAGAGTGTTATACCACAGTTTGTCTGTATTTTCGGGATATTTTATACTCCTGTGTGCCAGTGCGTGGGCAGACTTTATGCATCAGTATTCTAATATACTATATATATACTATATATAGTGTACAAATGAGTGTGTCAGTGAACAACCATCGTGTCTCAATGTACAGCGACGCTGTATTTGTGTCAATGTACAACCAGTGTGTGTCAGTATACACACTATGTATCATTGCACAACATTGTGTGTCTGTATATAACATTCTGCATCAGTGTACAGTCATTGTCTGTCAGTGTTTAACATTATGTCTTGTTGTACAATTAATTTCTGCTAGTGTACAACAACTATGAGTTAATATACAACCATTCTGTGAATAGCATTGTTTGTCAATGTACAGCCATTCTGTGTCAGTGTAAAACCATCGTGTGTCATGTGCAACAGTTGTGTGTCAGTGTACAACAAATTCTGTGTTCAGTGTACAGCTATAACTCCTTGTACACACAACTGCTGTGTGTCACTCTACAGTCATCATGTGTCAGTTTATAACCATTGTGTGTGTCAGCGTACAACAACAACAACAACAACATCAATATTTTATTTATATAGCGCAAAATCTTGATAAAATCAAATCTAAGCGCTAAAACAGACACACACACACTCACGCACACACACGCACGCACGCACGCGCACACACACACACACACACACACACACACACACACACACACACACACACACACACACACACACACACACACACACACTCACGCACACGCACACGGCTATAAATGGGGAGAAAGAATAAAAGCAATGGAAAATTATAGAGAGCATATTATGCTGAAAAACGACGCTGGAAATGTAAGTGTATAACAGCTATCATTCTTGAGCATTTAATGATGGCAAAGACAGTCAATGTGTTTTGTGGTCAACTGTAGAGGACTGTATATCTACATTTTTAGGTCAACTTTTGTTGTTGTTGTTGTTGTTGTTGTTGTCTACTGTAGAGGACTGTATTACCAGTAGTATAGGTCAACATGTTCTGGTGATAAAAAGTACAGGTTTGTGTCTACCATTGGTAGGTCAGCGTGTTTTTGGTCAACAGTAGAGGACTGTATGTATCATTGGTAGGTCAACGTGTTTTGTGGTCAACAGTAGAGGACTGTATGTATCATTGTAGGTTAACATGTTTTGTGGTCAACAGTAGAGGACTGTATGTATCATTGGTAGGTCAACAGGGAAGACGTCAATCTGCAGATTAAGTACTTAAATGTATGTATAAAAACAATACTTTGCAATTGAAAAGACACAGGTATCCTTTTTTTTCCGTTTCTGCGTATTTTTCTTACTTCATAGAAACTTTCCAGATGCATTGCACAGAGTATTGTAAAATATTCAGACTTGTCATTATACACAGTGTTATAAAATAGTCAGACTGGTCATTATATACAGTGTTGTAAAATAGTCAGACTGGTCATTCTACACAGTGTTGTAAAATAATCAGACTGGTCATTCTAACAGTGTTGTAAAATGGTCACAATGGTCATTATACACAGTGTTATAAAATGGTCAGACTGGTCATTATACACAGTGTTGTAAAATGGTCAGACTGGTCATTATACACAGTGTTGTAAAATGGTCAGACTGGTCATTATACACAGTGTTGTAAAATAGTCAGACTGGTCATTATACACAGTGTTGTAAAATGGTCAGACTTGTCATTATACACAGTGTTGTAAAATGGTCAGACTGGTCATTATACACAGTGTTGTAAAATAGTCAGACTGGTCATTATACACAGTGTTGTAAAATAGTCAGACTTGTCATTATACACAGTGTTGTAAAATGGTCAGACTTGTCATTATACACAGTGTTGTAAAATGGTCAGACTGGTCATTATACACAGTGTTGTAAAATGGTCAGACTGGTCATTATACACAGTGTTGTAAAATGGTCAGACTGGTCATTATACAAAGTGTTGTAAAATAGTCAGACTGGTCATTATACACAGTGTTGTAAATTGGTCAGACTGGTCATTATACACAGTGTTGTAAAATAGTCAGACTGGTCATTCTACACAGTGTTGTAAAATAATCAGACTGGTCATTCTACACAGTGTTGTAAAATGGTCACAATGGTCATTATGCAAGTGTTGTAAAATAGTCAGACTGGTCATTATACACAGTGTTATAAAATGGTCAGACTGGTCATTATACACAGTGTTGTAAAATGGTCAGACTGGTCATTATACACAGTGTTGTAAAATGGTCAGACTGGTCATTATACACAGTGTTGTAAAATAGTCAGACTTGTCATTATACACAGTGTTGTAAAATGGTCAGACTTGTCATTATACACAGTGTTGTAAAATGGTCAGACTGGTCATTATACACAGTGTTGTAACATGGTCAGACTGGTCATTATACACAGTGTTGTAAAATGGTCAGACTGGTCATTATACACAGTGTTGTAAAATGGTCAGACTGGTCATTATACACAGTGTTATAAAATAGTCAGACTGGTCATTATACACAGTTTTATAAATAGTCAGACTGGTCATTATACACAGTGTTGTAAAATGGTCAGACTGGTCATTATACAGTGTTGTAAGATGGTCAGACGTCATCATACACAGTGTTGTAACATGGTCATACTGGTCATTATACACATGTTGTAAAATAGTCAGAGGGGTCATTATAACATGGTGTTGTAAAATGGTCAGACTGGTCATTATACACAGTGTTGTAAAATAGTCAGACGTCATTCTACACAGTGTTGTAAAATGGTCAGACTGGTCATCATACACAGTGTTGTAACATGGTCAGACTGGTCATTATACACAGTGTTGTAACATGGTCAGACTGGTCATTATACACAGTGTTGTAAAATAGTCAGACTGGTCATTATACACAGTGTTGTAAAATGGTCAGACTGGTCATTCTACACAGCTGTTGTAAAATGGTCAGACTGGTCATTATACATAGTGTTGTAAAATGGTCAGAATGGTCATTATACACAGTGTTGTAAAATTGTCAGACTGGTCATTCTACACAGTGTTGTAAAATGGTCAGACTGGTCATTCTACACAGTGTTGTAAAATGCTCACGACTTGTCATTCTACACAGTGTTGTAAAATGGTCAGACTTGTCATTCTACACAGTGTTGTAAAATGGTCAGACTGGTCATTATACAAAGTGTTATAAAATAGTCATACTGGTCATAATACACAGTGTTGTAAAATGGTCAGACTGGTCATTATACACAGTGTTGTAAAATGGTCAGACTGGTCATTATACACTGTGTTGTAAATGGTCAGACTGGTCATTATACACAGTGTTGTAAAATAGTCAGACTGGTCATTATACACAGTGTTGTAAAATAGTCAGACTGGTCATTATACACAGTGTTGTAAAATGGTCAGACTGGTCATCATACACAGTGTTGTAAAATGGTCAGACTGGTCATTATACACAGTGTTGTAACATGGTCTAACGTCATTCTATACAGTGTTGTAACATGGTCAGACTGATCATTATACACAGTGTTGTAAAATGGTCAGACTGGTCATTATACACAGTGTTGTAAAATGGTCAGACTAGTCATTCTACACAGTGTTGTAAGATGGTCAGACTGGTCATTATACACAGTGTTGTAAAATGGTCAGACTGGTCATCATACACAGTGTTGTAAAATGGTCAGACTGGTCATTATACACAGTGTTGTAACATGGTCTAACGTCATTCTATACAGTGTTGTAACATGGTCAGACTGATCATTATACACAGTGTTGTAAAATGGTCAGACTGGTCATTATACACTGTGTTGTAAAATGGTCAGACTGGTCATTATACACAGTGTTGTAAAATAGTCAGACTGGTCATTATACACAGTGTTGTAAAATAGTCAGACTGGTCATTCTACACAGTGTTGTAAAATGGTCAGACTGGTCATTATACACAGTGTTGTAAAATAGTCAGCTGGTCATTATACACAGTGTTGTGAAATGGTCAGACTGGTCATTCTACACAGTGTTGTAAAATGGTCAGACTGGTCATTATACACAGTGTTGTAAAATAATCAGACTGGTCATTATACACAGTGTTATAAAATGGTCAGACTGGTCATTATACACAGTGTTGTGAAATGATCAGTCTGGTCATTATATACAGAGTTGTAAGATGGTCACAATGGTCATTATACACAGTGTTGTAACATGGTCAGACTGGTCATTATACACAGTGTTGTAAAATAGTCAGACTGGTCATTATACACAATGTTGTAAAATAGTCAGACTGGTCATTATACACAGTGTTGTAAAATAGTCAGACTGGTCATTATACACAATGTTGTAAAATAGTCAGCTGGTCATTATACACAGTGTTGTGAAATGGTCAGACTGGTCATTATACACAGTGTTGTGAAATGGTCCGACTGGTCATTATACACAGTGTTGTAAATGGTCAGACTGGTCATTATATACAGTGTTGCAAAATGGTCAGACTGGTCATCATACACAGTGTTGTAAAATAGTCAGACTGGTCATCATACACAGTGTTGTAAAATAGTCAGACTGGTCATTATACAGTGTTGTAAAATAGTCAGACTGGTCATTATACAGTGTTGTAAAATGGTCAGACTTGTCATTATACACAGTGTTGTAAAATGGTCAGACTGGTCATTATACATGGTGTTGTAAAATAGTCAGACTGGTCATTATACACAGTGTTGTAAAATAATCAGACTGATAATTATCTGTTCTATGAAGAATACCATTTAAAGATTTATTACCAATCCTTGTACATCAGCACCACAATCAATAATACACTGAAGATGTACACCAAACAGTTTCAGATATACATCGGTAGGAACTACACTTAAACAGTTTGGCTTTGCTTCAAGGATCATGACATGTAGCAGCAGATATCAGCCTTATGAAAATAGATATTTTTAAAATACTTATAAACTATAACTACATGTATCATAACATTATTAAAAAAAACATTTCTCTGACTGCTAAATATTCTTCTTTCCTAAAGAATCAAAATCATCTGCAATAAGTGATGCAAATAGATATGTTTTACTTCATGGACTGCAGCTCCCATATGCACTTGGTTATGCAAATGGAGGTTGCCGTGCATGATAGTTTTTGTTTTTTGTTAGTTTTGTTTTGTTACCCTGCCATTTGGGCTTTCGTACTGTTTTCAAGAGTTTATATCTATATCAATATAATCATATGTAAACTCTGTACAATGTCTCCCTGTGAGTCTTCTATTACTGGTTTATTTACGAAAAACAGGGAATTAGTCACATCACCTTGACTGAAACCATGGGTGAGCACTTTTGAATCGTAACACAATTATGTAAACAGCTAATAAAATTGTAATTAACTGTTCAGCAGAAACATCAGGAAAACAGTAACATCAACAGCTAAGGACAGGAGACATTATAACATGGTAGTTTCCTTTACATTAAATGCTGTAAATACCGGACAAAAGAGGACATTATGCACATTACTTAATTTTCTGGCCCAAGAGATGGACAAATAAAGTAGTATCTGTGTCGCTTATATGTGCACAGCAATCAAACTACTAAATAAAGAAAGGAGGGTGACCGAAGTTTCTTGATCACGTACAGACACACACAACCACATACACACACACACACACACACACACACACACACACACACACACACACACACACACACACACACACACACACACACACACACACACACACACACATTCACATACAGAAAGAGAGAGAGAGAGAGAGAGAAAGAGAAAGAGAGAGACACACACACACACAAACACACACACACACATACATACATAAACAGAGAGACAGAAAGACAGACAGATAGATAGACAGACAGAGAAGGAAGGAGAGAGAGAGGGAGGGAGAGACAGACAGACAGACAGACAGACAGACATACAGACAGAAAGACAAACAGACAAAGAGAGAGAGAGACACACACACACACACGCACACACACATACGAACACACATGCACGCGGGCGCGCACGTAGGTGCGCGCGCACGCACACACACACACGCACGCACACACACACACACACACACACACACACACACACTCACACACACACACAAGGGAGAGAGAGATATAAACAGGGAGGGAGAGGGAGAGAGAGACACAGAGAGATGGTTGTCATGTGTACAACAGCAACTGTATACTGGGCAGTGAGACAGTTTTTGAATGATGATGGTTCTCTTCCGTTTTATTCCTGCTGAATTCACAAACTGCACCATCTTCTGATAAAGTTAGATCGTGACACTCTAACACGAAATATTTATCATTTAATTCCACACATACTTTTACTGCAGTGCGCATAGTCACTACTGGTGTAATAGAATGGAAACCAACAGTTCTGTCTTTGTGAACAATATTGTGTCTGTACATGTTAGGTAAAGTTCTATCACCTATGTACATACCAACCAAAACTCCATCATAAAATATTTTCCTTACTTTGGTCACATTTTTCACTGATGTCATCCATTCATGGCCACATTTAGGTACACCCAGTGTGCCCCCCATTGTTCGACAGTAATGGCTGGCTCTCTTGTCAGCAGGCGTTCCAGAACTGTCAAATTGATGCAGATGTTTATTGCTGACATACCTGTAACAACGATTGCAAAATGGCAATCCACCCTAACAGTCAGGACTGCTGAAGGGACAGTGTTCTGTTTCATCCTGTCCATCATTACACTCTGTGTTCAGGTTACAGTCCAGGTGGTGCTGAAAGCTGGAATAATAATCCACTGAACAGTTGAAAAGACCCGTGGGTAATACCTGTGGTGACATGTTTTTGGGGTGAAATGAATAGAAAAACTGAAAATTTTCTGGGTTGTGGCAATAAGTAAAGATGCCGCTTGTAGAATATGTTACTTCTAATTTCACAATATTGTACATGTCAACGACGTAAATAGAGCAGTAAAATGAGTACACATGTTTTGATTCAGGAAGTTCATCGTCTTGAGCATACAGGTAAAGAAATATACGATGAAAATGCTTTACACCGATCATGACAACATGTCCAATGGGGACAAATAAACTTGTCTTCACATCAGGCATGTTACTTACAGCGATATTACCTTTTAGTGTGATATAACCAGTTGAGTCTGATGTCATCACACACAGCAGATATACTGATGGTTCGTTCTTTGGTTTTAAGTCACCTTAAACAATAAATTTAAAATGGAGCAGTGAACAAGCAAACGCACCAAGAAACTAAAAGAATTAGTGATAAACAGACAAAGCACAGATTGCACGCCATAGATACAACAAAAATGAAAACAGTCTTTTAAAATATCATAGTGGATATTCATGAGCCGATGTCAAGCTGTGAGAAAATTTATAAGATGGAAGGAGCTGACAGGAGTTGCAGTTTGCAGTTGGTTCATGATGGATTCATTATTTTTGGATGATTTCAAATCTATCAGCAAATCATCTGGCAGACACTCCAAGCCTGCACACAATCCTGTGTGCTGGCAAAGTGTTGAGATGGAGAGGGGTGGTTGGAGGTGTGGGGCAGAGGGACCTATAAAACTCTATGTTGACACCACCAGAATGATGGAAACATGAATAATGTATGGGAGGAGGGGGGCAAATGATGGAAACATGAATAATGTATGGGAGGAGGGGGGCAAATAATGGAAACATGAATAATGTATGGGAGGAGGGGGGCAGAGGGACCTATGACACTCTATGTTGACACCACCAGAATGATGGAAACATGAATAATGTGTGGGCAGTAAACAGGCCAGTTTTTAGTGTCCCAAAATATCGTTGAGTTCATGATATCAGATCTTGAGTCCATGGCTCTAACAAAAGAACAAACTCATCTGCAGGGAGTGGAAAGTAAAATTAATTAATTAATTAAGCGAAGAGAAGAGGAAGAGAGGAAATGAAAAATAGAAAAATAAAGATCAAGACAAATAAAGACTGTGAAATGTTCCATTCATACTCTATTAGGTAAACATTAAAGAATCCTGTAGATGGTGTCTTTCACACTGTCCTCCACGTGATGAAATGACGTTCTGTGGTGTGGACTAAATTGCGCCTATACCATCACTGAACCACAATCATAATGGTCACCCTGTCTGACGTTGACACCATGTAAACGTTCATTTCGAAATGTTCAGACCCTTACAGTGTCATCATCAAAAAACAAAGTGATCAAAACCATTTTGGAGAAAGAAAATGACATGAGTCGACTGCTGCCATGTCTGGTGCTGGTACTGATGACATCAAGCCAGTCATGTTGCTTGGTGATCTGGATGGTTCAGACTAATGGTTGTCTGGGATGCAGACCAACGTTATGGAGACTTTCTGTGTCTGACTGCTGGTGTTGTCATTCTTCACTGCTGTCAACACAGCCCTCAGTTAGCATACAGAGACATTTGGTTTTACAGGGCTGACGTAACAATGTGCCATTCAGTACATTTTATTATGACTTAATGTCCTTGTGGTTGCTGTTGTTTTACCATTACAAGTTGCCTGGAAAAAAAGTATGTTTATATTCTTGCAGTCTGTGTATGATGAAGTCACTCAAGGTAAACCTCCTGGTCACTTCTCTCGTAGAAATGCTTAATAATACATAATGCCCCACTACCATGGTCTTCTTCACTCTGTCA
>CM060313.1:98171540-98174040 GCA_030674185.1 Monoplex corrugatus | reverse complement strand
TTCTTTTATCCCAATTGATTCACGATTTGCTTCCCTACATCACTGTCATTGTAAATGACTCTCTCACTTCTGGATGTTTTCCTTCTATTCTCAAGACAGCTATTGTTCAACCTCTTCTAAAGAAACCCTCCCTTGATCCTGAAAACCTGAAAAACTACCGTCCTGTTTCCAATCTGTCCTTTCTTTCTAAGATTATTGAAAAGATCGCACTTCTCCAACTCCAGGAACACCTGGATTGCAACAGCCTTCTCTATCCTTTGCAATCTGCCTATCGCTCTGGTCATAGTACAGAGACTGCTCTTTTGAAGATTGTGAATGATCTGCTATCTACTCTAGACAATGGTCAGGTGTCCCTTCTCTCTCTTCTTGATCTCTCTTCTGCCTTCGACACTATTGATCACAATACTCTTCTTTCTCGACTTCAGAATATTTTTGGTATCTCTGGCATTGCTCTGTCATGGTTTCAATCCTACCTTTCTGGTCGTGTACAAGTTGTCTCCATAAATGGTGTCTCTTCTAATCCTACCATCTTGAAGTACGGTGTTCCTCAGGGCTCTGTCTTAGGCCCTATTCTCTTTATTTTGTACACTCAGCCCATCTCTGACATTGTAGCCCATCATCACATATCCCATCACTGTTTTTCTGATGACAACCAAATCTACATGTCTGGCCATCCCTCCACTATCCCTTCTATAATTCAACGCACACAGCTCTGCATTTCTGACATAAAGTCTTGGATGACATGCAACAAACTCCAGCTGAATAATGACAAAACAGAATTTATATTTATTGCATCAAAGCGACTTCTGTCTACTGTGCCTATCCCTGTTTCCATCCAGCTTGAAGACTCGGTAATCCACACTTCCACATCCGTGCGTAATCTTGGAGTTGTACTGGACCAAACTCTTTCCTTCCACAGCCAGGTATCCTCTGTCTGTCGTGCTTGTTACTTAGAACTTCGACGGATCAGTTCTGTGCGTCATCTTCTATCTGAAGAAAGCACTATAACTCTCATTTCTGCACTCATTCTTTCCAGACTCGACTACTGTAACTCGCTTCTTGCTGGCTGCCCCCAAACACTCTTAACCAAATTGCAAAAAGTTCAAAATAACGCTGCTCGCCTTGTACGGAAATGCCCAAGGTCAACTCATGTTTCCCCTCTGCTTCGAACTCTACACTGGCTTCCTGTTCGAAAGCGTATTGACTATAAACTTTCCCTCCTAAGCCATAAGTCTCTGGCTGGTCTAGCTCCCCCCTATCTTTCTGATCTCCTGACTGTCTACACTCCCTCCAGAGAGCTACGCTCTTCTACTGATGCCCACCTACTTAGAATCCCACGCTTCCGCAACAAAACTCTCGGTGAACGTGCTTTTTCTTATCAGGCCCCCTCTATTTGGAACAAACTTCCCTTTCCTCTCCGCTCTACCTGTACCCTTTCTTCGTTTAAGTCCAGTCTAAAAACCACTCTTTTTAAATCCTAGCCTGTAGTTCTGTACTCTTACTTCAGCTGCCACCTTGAAATCTGTGCCCGCGCGCGTGTGTGTGTGTGTGCGGGTGTGTGTGTGTGTGTGTGTGTGTGTGTGTGTGTGTGTGTGTGCGGGTGTGTGTGTGTGTGTGTGTGTGTGTGTGTGTGTGTGTGCGGGTGTGTGTGTGTGTGTGTGTGTGTGTGTGTGTGTGTGTGTGTGCGTGTGCGTGTGTTGTGTGTGCGTGTGTGTGTGTGTTTACTGTAAGCGCTTAGGGCTTTTTTTAGATTAAGCGCCATAAATGTTCACTATTATTATTATTATTGATGGTCAGCATGGAGTTTTCCCACACTTTCTTTCACAGGCGGGCCATTGCTGCTGATGCCTTGCCGATCCTTGACTTCAGCTCGATGTCCAGGTTGAGACTGCTGGAGATGGTGGAACCAAGTTATGTGAAGTCTTCCACCACGTCGAGAGTGCAGTCACCGAGGTCTTCTTTATGCTGATTGTGAGGCCAAATTCTTTGCAGGTATGAGCGAAACAGCTAATGAGCTCTTAGAGGGCAGTCTCGGTGTGTGCCCTCAAGGCGGCATCGTTAGTAAACACCATCTCTCGAATGAGGACTTTTCGCACTTCCGTCTTTGCACGGAGGCGTGCGAGGTTGAATAGGCTGTCGTTGTCGATCCTCATGTGAAGGTAGATGCCTTCTTAAGATTGACTAAAGGCGTAGCGCAGCAGCAGGGAGAACAGGATGCAGAAAAGTATCGAGGCGAGGACGCACCCCTGTTTGACTCTATATTTGATGAGGAAGGGGTCCGAGGAGGAGCCAACGTACTGGACGGTGCCTTTCATGTCCTCATGAAAGGATATGATCATCCTCAGGAGCTTGGGGGACATCCAATTCTCTGCAGGAGTGTAAACAGGCCTGTTCTGCTGACCCAATCGAACGCCTTGGTCGGGTCTATGAAGGCGATGTACAGAGGGCGTCTCTGCTCGCCGCACTTCTCTTGCAGCTGCCTCAGAGAGAATATCATGTT
>CM060313.1:98150344-98166440 GCA_030674185.1 Monoplex corrugatus | reverse complement strand
CTGACAGCCTGCTGACACAGTGACAGTGGACAGCACAACACCACAGTGTCAGCCATCGCCCAGCGCTCCGCGAGTGTGCTATTTTTAGCTTCGCACGTTATCGGGGACTTATCCGAACAGCCAGAATTGCCAGAATGTGCCAAGTTTTCTCAGTCAGATCTTATTTTATAGCAAGATGCTACTTAGTTTTCGTTATTAAAATTCATTCACTGTTCAGTATCACTATGTTCAAATGTGATTGCCAGATTGTGCCAAGTGTTGTTTTGGGTTGGGTTTTTTTTTACTGATTTTGAAGCAAGGTGCGACTTCAGTATTAACTTACAATAACTGTTTGTTGATTATTTCATTTGTGTGTTGTTTAAGATGTAATTACTAAAAATTAGTAATTTTTGTTGCAAATGCTTTATGGTATATCAGAGTTCTGCATTACTGGACTTATTTTAAATAAACACTTGTTTTTTTTTGCGAAAAAATGATGTCCTATTGTTTTTTCATAGCCAGGACACTGTGTCCTATTAATTTTCTATGTCCAGGACACTGTGTCCTATTGGGGGTTCAGAAAATGTGAATCATTGTATATGCTATGCTCTCTATAATTTTCCATTGCTTTTATTCTTGCTTTTATTGCTTTTACTCTTTCTCCCATTTATAGCCATGCGTGTGTGTGAGTGTGTGTGTGTGTGTGTGTGTATGTATGGTGTGGTGTGTGTGTGTGTGTGTGTGCGTGCGTGTGTGTGCGTGCGTGCGTGCGTGTGTGCTTGCGTGTGTGTCGCTCACGCCTGTTGACAAGATTGCGTTAATTGTATTATAACTATAAGTGACATCACCTTCAGCGCTCCCCAGATATGCATTTAATCACAAGTGACTATCGACCAGCAAATCAAAAATCTGCTGACATTCTACAGAATATGAATACATCAGCTGACATCACCAGAATAATGAAAACATCAGCTGACATCACCCAGAATAATTCAAACACTAAGCTGACATCACCCAGAATAATGAAACACTAAGCTGACATCACACAGAATAATGAAAACACAAGCTGAATCACCCAGAATTAACTACAATAAACTAGTGACATCACCCAAATATATGAAACACAAGCTGACATAAACAGATATAATAAAACACAAGCTGACATCACAGAATAATGAAAACACCAAGCTGACATCACCAGAATAAGAAAACACCAAGCTGACATCACACAGAATAATGAAAACACAAGCTTGACATCACCAGAAAATGAAAACACAAGCTTGACATCACCCAGAATAATGAAAACACTAAGTGACACTCACACAGAATATGCAAACACAAGCTGAATCACCTGAATGATGACACACTAAGCTGACATCACCAGAATAATGTAAAACACTCAGCTGACATCACCCAGAATAATGAAACACTAAGCTGACATCACCAGAATAATGACAACACTCAGCTGACATCACCCGAATAATGAAAACACTAGCTGACATCACCCAGAATAATGAAACACCAAGCTGACATCACACAGAATAATAAAACACAAGCTGACATCACCCAGAATAATGAAACACCAAGCTGACATCACCAGAATAATGAAAACACCAAGCTGACATCACCCAGAATAATGAAAACACTAAGCTGACATCACCCAGAATAATGAAAACACTCAAGCTGACATCACCCAGAATAATGAAAACACTAAGCTGACATCACCCAGAATAATGAAAACACTCAAGCTGACATCACCCAGAATAATGAAAACACACAAGCTGACATCACCCAGAATAATGAAAACACTAAGCTGACATCACCCAGAATAATGAAAACACTAAGCTGACATCACCCAGAATAATGAAAACACCAAGCTGACATCACCCAGAATAATGAAAACACCAAGCTGACATCACCCAGAATAATGAAAACACCAAGCTGACATCACCCAGAATAATGAAAACACCAAGCTGACATCACCAGAATAATGAAAACACCAGCTGACATCACCCAGAATAATGAAAACACCAAGCTGACATCACCCAGAATAATGAAAACACCAGCTGACATCACCCAGAATAATGAAAACACCAAGCTGACATCACCCAGAATAATGAAAACACCAGCTGACATCACCCAGAATAATGAAAACACCAAGCTGACATCACCCAGAATAATGAAAACACTAAGCTGACATCACCCAGAATAATGAAAACACTAAGCTGACATCACCCAGAATAATGAAAACACTAAGCTGACATCACCCAGAATAATGAAAACACTCAAGCTGACATCACCCAGAATAATGAAAACACTAAGCTGACATCACCCAGAATAATGAAAACACTCAGCTGACATCACCCAGAATAATGAAAACACCAAGCTGACATCACCCAGAATAATGAAAACACCAAGCTGACATCACCCAGAATAATGAAAACACCAGCTGACATCACCAGAATAATGAAAACACCAAGCTGACATCACCCAGAATAATGAAAACACCAAGCTGACATCACCCAGAATAATGAAAACACTAAGCTGACATCACCCAGAATAATGAAAACACTAAGCTGACATCACCCAGAATAATGAAAACACCAAGCTGACATCACCCAGAATAATGAAAACACTAAGCTGACATCACCCAGAATAATGAAAACACTAACTGACATCACCCAGAATAATGAAAACACTAAGCTGACATCACCCAGAATAATGAAAACACTAAGCTGACATCACCCAGAATAATGAAAACACCAAGCTGACATCACCCAGAATAATGAAAACACCAAGCTGACATCACCCAGAATAGAACTGACACAAAAACACTCAGCTGACATCACCCAGAATAATGAAAACACTCAGCTGACATCACCCAGAATAATGAAAACACTAAGCTGACATCACCAGAATAATGAAAACACTAGCTGACATCACCCAGAATAATGAAAACACCAGCTGACATCACCCAGAATAATGAAAACACTCAAGCTGACATCACCCAGAATAATGAAAACACTAAGCTGACATCACCCAGAATAATGAAAACACCAAGCTGACATCACCAGAATAATGAAAACACCTCAGCTGACATCACCCAGAATATGAAAACACTCAGCTGACATCACCCAGAATAATGAAAACACTAAGCTGACATCACCAGAATAATGAAAACACTCAGCTGACATCACCCAGAATATGAAAAACAACCAAGCTGACATCACCCAGAATGATGAAAACACTCAACTGACATCACACCAATGATAATAAACACTCAAGCTGACATCACCCAGAATGATAAACACTAAGCTGACATCACCCAGAATGATGAAAACACTCAGCTGACATCACACAGAATGATGACAACACTCAGCTGACATCACACAGAATGATGAAACACTCAGCTGACATCACACAGAATGATGACAACACTCAGCTGACATCACACAGAATGATGACAACACTCAGCTGACATCACACAGAATGATGACAACACTCGCTACATCACACAGAATGATGTCAACACTCAGCTGACATCACACAGAATGATGACAACACTCAGCTGACATCACACAGAATGATGACAACACTCAGCTGACATCACACAGAATGATGACAACACTCAGCTGACATCACACAGAATGATGACAACACTCAGCTGACATCACACAGAATGATGACAACACTCAGCTGACATCACACAGAATGACGACAACACTCAGCTAACATCACACAGAATGATGACAACACTCAGCTAGCATCACACAGAATGACGACAACATGTGATGGCCAACAAAAGCCAGATTTCAATGTTGCAGGTTGGTGTTTAACTTGACATATCAGGTTTTGAGTCTGTTGTATTCACACCATCTTGCATAGGACAAGTTCCATGTAGTATCCTCTGCTTCCTGGGCTAGGGTTTTAATGAGCTGTTGTTTTCGTACATGTTTTATTAGATATCATCTATTTTTCTGATACTGTCATGATTTGATTGTTGCTTTCTTTCATGTTATTGCCAACTTTTTACGGCAGCATGTTTTTTCCTTCCAGGCAGTCTTTGTGTTATAGTTCTGCCAAGAGATTGTTCTCTAGCTGTTTTATGACTTTTCGGGGTTTTTTGTCTGATAGTTCCAAGTATTGTAATTACTTCGCAATTTATACTGTTGTATTGAATGTATAACAGCATGGTTTAGTTATTAAGTTTATTGATCATATGTGTTTCTTATGCGAAATACAGTTGATACATGGTCGCTAATAGTTTACTCTTTTGATTTAACAGGTGTGAGGTTAGTAATTGCACCACGTTTTATGTTGATACATTGAAATATGTTTCTTGGTTTAGCTGTTGAGTTTATTGATGATATACCTTTTACTCTCACTTTCACAGCCTATACCGCTGGCTAGCACTGCTGCTTGCAGCTAAGCGAAAAGAAGAGCAGAAGGCGTAAGTCTCTTCCTGTCAGTACATAGCCTCTCCATCAGCAAGCCCTACGTTGTGCCTCCTCGTGGCGACAGGCGGTAACTGAGCACCTCACGGACTCAGGCTAAATCTCGTGGGATTCGGATGACGTGTGGCATGCAGGCCCACTGGCGTGTGGATATGCCCTGGTGCCCACGAACCAGATCCCCAAGCTAGGGGTAAATAGCCCCACTGCCTTGTGGACATCTCGGGAGAGAGCAAGGCTCAGGGAGTTAACCCTGAAAAAAAAAACCGATGGAAGGCAAGGGGAAACCACCATCGTAGTTTTCCCCAGTATAATCATGGACAAAAGAAAGATGAAGAATGAAGTTAACGACGTGAATAGGGGCTCCTGAGGAGCAACTTCGTCTGGTAGGGACTGTCATGCGGTGCAGGTGACACCAGACCGTCAGCCAGCTACTGCGACCAAAATCAAACCTAAAGTCAAACTTAGAAACACCAAAATAGCAACATGGAACATCAGAACACTGTTGCAGAAGGGAAAATTAGACAACATCAAAATGGAGATGGAAAGGCTTAACATCAGTATTTTAGGACTAGGGGAAGTGAGATGGAAGGGGGCAGGCATGATAACATCAGGAGAATACACAATGATATACTCTGGTGGTAATTCACATGAAAGAGGAGTAGGAATCATAATGGACAAAGACAAATCAAAAGCAGTTAAAGGGATACTGGGCAGTGTCCGACAGAGTTTTGCTGGTCAAATTGGGAGGCAAACCATTTGATATCAACATCATACAAGTGTATGCACCAACATCCGCAAGTACTCAGGAAGACATCGACAACTTCTACTAAGTATTAGAGATGGCCAAGGTCCAATGTAAATCACAAGAAGTTACAGTCATAATGGGAGATTTTAATGCTAAAGTGGGACAGGATAGGGTGGAGGATATAGCTGGACCTCATGGCCTTGGTACACAAAATGACAGGGGAGAGAAACTTGTAGAATGGGCACAGATGAATGAGTTCATGGTAGAAAACACCTGGTTTGAGCAGTCTAATAGACGAAAATGGACTTGGATGAGTTCAGGAGATAATACTTAAAATCAGATTGACTACATCCTGATCAACAAAAGATTTAGAAATTCTTTACTGTCAACAAAAACACCACCAGGAGCAGACTGCAACAGTGACCACAATCCTGTAGTGGGAAGATTTAGGCTGAAATTAAGGAAAAGGAAACAGACCAAAAGCAACATCAAACTAAACCTTGGACTCTTAAAGACAGATGAATGACACGTAAAAAATTTAATGTACATGTTCAAAACAGATTCAGTGCTCTGGAAGACGTTGGTGACAGTGAGGAACAATAGACAAAGTTGAGAAATTCGATAAATGAAGCTTGTGAAGAAATCCCTAAGGCAGATAGAAAAGCGAAAAAGAGCTGGATGACTAATGAAATTCTGGGCTTGATGGAGGAAAGGAGGAGGGAAAAGAGAAACGAGGAGATATACAAGAAGACAAACAAAGAAATCAGGTATAGCCTAAGTGCAATGAAGCTAAGGAAGCTTGGCTGAACACAAAGTGCAAAGAAATAGAAACAGATCCTCAGAGTATGTACAGACGAATTGAAGAAATTGTCTACAGGAAAAGTAAATGCACTTCAACTGGTTGCTTAAAATCGAAAGATGGCATGCTTATCATAGAAAAAGACAAAATACTGTGTCAAGGAATGCAGCGGCCAACACTAAACTCGTGACATTGACAGGTGACAGGTGTGACATTTTCCAAATGAAAGAGCGCTGTATTTTCTTTTATTTTACATTTTCCACTTTTGCTAGGACGTAGATGTCTCTAAATTGTATGAAATGATCTGCACACTCGTTTTACATTGTTGGGTTTGGTCCAATGCTTTCTGGTTTCATTCAGGTCGTTTTGTACAATTTTAGAATGAAGTGATTCGTGGTTAAGTGCTAACCAGTACACCAAGGCAATAGTCTCGTTCTAGAATCTTACAGAACCAGAACCTACTGATTTTAATAATTGAGCAGCTTGCATTTTTATAGAATTTCATTCTAGAATTTGTAGAAGAACATGGGTCATAATGATCCAAGTCTTAACACACAAAGAGCGTGAATCACTCATTCAAAACACAGCTACTCGCCTCCAAATGACTCTGTCTTGGCTTTTGAGGACAACTTCTTGAATATTTAGGTCACTGATATTGGTTATGTACTCGATGTATGAGATTGGGGGTCTGCCTCTCTTCCTTTTTGCCTCTGCTTTTCCTTGAAATATGGCTGCAATAATGTCTGTGTTCTTGCTTGGAAACTGTCAAGTTAAAATTCTGTTTCAGAGCTATTTTATAGGAACTATCTTTTTTAAGTTTGTCAAAAAGGGACGCCAGTGCATTGACAATTTCTGATGAAAACCAGGGAGGTATTGTTGGATGTTTCATTCTTTTCCATTGGAGATGTGCTGTTCATTTAAAGCAGTCAGAAAGTAAGTCCTATCAGTTGTTATGGGCTTTGTTATGGTCACTGGATCTAAATACATTATCAAATGGTTCACACACTAACACACACACACACCACACTAACGCACACATACACACTCACACACACTAACACACAAACAAACACACACACACACTAACACACACATACACACTCACACACACTAACACACAAACACACACACACACACTAACACACACTAACACACATATACACACTCACATACACTAACACACAAACACACACACACAAACACACACACAAACACACACACACACACAAACACACACACATGCTTGCATATGCCTTTTCCCCACAGATTGAGCAACTGATTGACCAAGACACCTATGTGGTCTACTCTTCTTTATTACGGTATTATTTTCAAGAAAAGGAGACATGAAATCAATATAATAATAATAGTGAACATTTATGGCGCTTAATCTAAAAAAAGCCCTAAGCGCTTACAGTAAACACACACACACACGCACACACAACACACGCACACGCACACACACACACACACACACACACACACACACACACACACACACACACACACACCCGCACACACACACACACACACACACACACACACACACACCCGCACACACACACACACACACACACACACACCCGCACACACACACACACGCGCGCGGGCACAGATTTCAAGGTGGCAGCTGAAGTAAGAGTACAGAACTACAGGCTAGGATTTCAAAAGAGTGGTTTTTAGACTGGACTTAAACGAAGAAAGGGTACAGGTAGAGCGGAGAAGAAAGGGAAGTTTGTTCCAAATAGAGGGGGCCTGATAAGAAAAAGCACGTTCACCAAGAGTTTTGTTGCGGAAGCGTGGGATTCTAAATAGGTGGGCATCAGTAGAAGAGCGTAGCTCTCTGGAGGGAATGTAAACAGTCAGGAGATCAGAAAGATAGGGGGGAGCTAGACCAGCCAGAGACTTATGGCATAGGAGGGAAAGTTTATAGTCAATACGCTTTCGAACAGGAAGCCAGTGTAGAGTTCGAAGCAGAGGGGAAACATGAGTTGACCTTGGGCATTTCCGTACAAGGCGAGCAGCGTTATTTTGAACTTTTTGCAATTTGGATAAGAGTGTTTGGGGGCAGCCAGCAAGAAGCGAGTTACAGTAGTCGAGTCTGGAAAGAATGAGTGCAGAAATGAGAGTTATAGTGCTTTCTTCAGATAGAAGATGACGCACAGAACTGATCCGTCGAAGTTCTAAGTAACAAGCACGACAGACAGAGGATACCTGGCTGTGGAAGGAAAGAGTTTGGTCCAGTACAATTCCAAGATTACGCACGGATGTGGAAGTGTGGATTACCGAGTCTTCAAGCTGGATAGAAACAGGGATAGGCACAGTAGACAGAAGTCGCTTTGATGCAATAAATATAAATTCTGTTTTGTCATTATTCAGCTGGAGTTTGTTGCATGTCATCCAAGACTTTATGTCAGAAATGCAGAGCTGTGTGCGTTGAATTATAGAAGGGATAGTGGAGGGATGGCCAGACATGTAGATTTGGTTGTCATCAGAAAAACAGTGATGGGATATGTGATGATGGGCTACAATGTCAGAGATGGGCTGAGTGTACAAAATAAAGAGAATAGGGCCTAAGACAGAGCCCTGAGGAACACCGTACTTCAAGATGGTAGGATTAGAAGAGACACCATTTATGGAGACAACTTGTACACGACCAGAAAGGTAGGATTGAAACCATGACAGAGCAATGCCAGAGATACCAAAAATATTCTGAAGTCGAGGAAGAAGAGTATTGTGATCAATAGTGTCGAAGGCAGAAGAGAGATCAAGAAGAGAGAGAAGGGACACCTGACCATTGTCTAGAGTAGATAGCAGATCATTCACAATCTTCAAAAGAGCAGTCTCTGTACTATGACCAGAGCGATAGGCAGATTGCAAAGGATAGAGAAGGCTGTTGCAATCCAGGTGTTCCTGGAGTTGGAGAAGTGCGATCTTTTCAATAATCTTAGAAAGAAAGGACAGATTGGAAACAGGACGGTAGTTTTTCAGGTTTTCAGGATCAAGGGAGGGTTTCTTTAGAAGAGGTTGAACAATAGCTGTCTTGAGAATAGAAGGAAAACATCCAGAAGTGAGAGAGTCATTTACAATGACAGTGATGTAGGGAAGCAAATCGTGAATCAATTGGGATAAAAGAACAGATGGAAGGGGATCAAGTGCACATGTCTTTATGGTAGTTTTATGAATAACTTCACTGACAACAGCTTCAGTCACAGGCTTAAATTCATTAAACAGGTTTCCAGTGAAAGAGTCATAGGGAACATCTGGTAACATTGCTGACTGAGAGTCGAGGCTTGAACGAAGATCTTCAATTTTGTTACTAAAAAAGTCACAAAATTTCTGTGGTAGATTAGAGGGATAGACAGGCGAAGGAAGTGGGGATGATTTTATTCTCCCCATGAATGCATTGGTGACCTTGAACAGTTGTTTTGTTGTAGTACATGCAGTGATTTTTGAATTATAATATGCTGACTTGGCTTGTTGTACTAAGGTATTTACTAAATTGTTAGCAGCACGCATTATCTGTTTGTGAATTTCTAGTCCACTTTTAAGCCAATTGTCTCTCAGCCCTTCGTCTTGCACGCTTAGCATCCAGTACTTGTTCTCCAGCAGCTGGAAACCAGGGCGACGGTGGTCGGGTGGAGATTTTCCGTCGAAGAACAGGAGCATGGCGATCCATGACGTCTTGAAGAAGGCTGTTGAACAGCCCGGCAGATAGGGCAGGAGCCGACTGAAGAGCGGCCAGCACATCCGATCTAAAAGCCACAAAGTCGATGGATGCCAAGTCACGCTTCTCAATGTAGCGGGGAGGCTTAGAGGGAACAGGGAGGTTCAGCATGGCTAGAACAGGGTAGTGGTCCGAAGTCAGGGACAAGCTGGTCGAGACAGACTCAACCAGTTCTCCTTCAGGGTGAATGATCCAGTCGAGGATATGGCCAGACTTGTGGGTAGGGGAGGTGACAGCCTGGGATAGATTGAAGGATTCAAGAAGATCCATGAGACGCGAACGGATATGTATTTGAGGGGGTATCCCAGTGGAAGTTAAAGTCTCCACCAAAATGAAATTGCCTCTAACCATGTTCATATGTTCAAGTAGATCGGGGAGCTCGTCGAGAAAGAGTGAGTCCTTGAGATGGTTCTTTTTGTTAGGAGGGGGACTGGTACAAGCAGAAGACATGAAGTAGAAGCTGGGGTAGGGAGAGAGTAAGTTGGGCCAGTTCAAATGAAGTGTGAGGGAAGGAGAAGTTCGAGGTAGCACTAATGGAGGAAGTAATGGCATCAGACACAACAAAAGCGATGCCTCCACCACGGGTCTGCCGAGGGAAGCTGAGAGTCTTGAAGCCTGGAGGGGACAAGTCACAACACTTGGCCTCATCACCACTGGGCAGCAACCAAGTCTCTGTCAGACACAACACACTGACATCGTTGTCAATGACAAAATCGTTGATGGCGGTTCTCTTCACTGCTGTACCAACTGATCGGGCATTGAACACAGAGAGGGTCAGTTTCTTGTGGCACCTAACAGAGCAACCAGGCTTGAAAAGGGGCACAGTAATTAGGTTTGATGGAACAGCAGAGCGAGGTGGGGATCCATGAGAGATAGGGGGAGCACGACTGGCAACAGCAATCTTTCTATGCTTTCTTCTCCCCGCCCTGCATCCCCGAACATGAGGAAGATTCACACCGATGCGGAGCCTTCGTAATGTCAGGTTCAAGGTTGGATCAAGGGGTGCAGGTTGCACTGCTAGCAGTTCATTGCAGCTGTAGGATAGAAGGGGTGAATGAGCAGCCGACAAGGCAGGACGTTGACAGGGGGAGGGTGAGGGTGTAAATACCGATGTGAGTGAGTTCGCTGGAATGTAGAAAGGGAAGGGCGAAACTGTCGGTGGATGGAAGAATGGGATGGTGAGGGCACGAAAAGCGCAGGAGGAGGGAGAGAGAACGGAAGGGAATGACCCAGATAACGCACGTGTGAAGCATGGCAGGAATAAACTGGCGGGCGAGTGTAATCAAATATTGCAACTGTACCTGATAGTCTGGCCAAAAACAGGAACCATAGCAAACGCAGGTTCGGGGGAAGAGAGGCACAAAACACACACCAAAATAACGTCCATTCCATCACGAATACACTGATACAACTTTCAGAGCAAATAACGTAGTCAGTCACCAGTAATCCATATAAACAAACGAGAGAAAAATGCTCAGCCTGTTAGGCGAAGGAAGAACATTCAGACGTTCGCCTATCAATAATAAACACGTGTGTTCCAGGGGTTTCGTTCCCCGTTGTGGCCTCGACTTTTTCATTTTCTTCTTTTTTTTTGTGTGTTTTGTTTGCTTTTGTTTTAGGTGGTGTTTTTTTGGTTTTTGTTTGTTGTTTTGTTGTTGTTTTTTCTCGGTTTGACCCGAAAATTGAACTGAACATTTAGCTCAAGTCGGGACCATGTGGCTTCTGAGTGTACACGTTTTGAGATTCCACAGCAGTTGAAAATCTTGAAGAACATGGCATTTGCCCGACTGCAATGGTATTATTTAAATCACCGGAGAGATGGGTTGATTATCCAGGTCCCACTCCTTGAAGGCCACTTAGCCTTCTTGCCTTTTTCTCAAGTCTTAGTCAAAACATTAATGGGTGGCGCTGCATTGCGGCGACGGGCTCTCAATGGGACAGAGCACCCCGAATTTCACGTGAATAAATCCATGCGAAAAAAAGAAATAAACACGACTAATGAATACGAATATGAATATGAATACAAATAGGAAATAAACTAGGGCAAGGGACGAAGGCTTAACCAATTGGACTCCCGCACCCTATCTACTTAACTCGCCAAAAAACTCTTAACCCTTTGACTCCGTGCATCTTACTCACACCTACAGTTTAAAAACTTAACCTTGATTTCCTCCACCCAATCCACCAGATCTTGAGGGAATTCAAAGGGTTACGTTTTTGCTTTTGCTAGCATGGCTGACAATGCAGGATGCTACGGAACAGAAGGCGGCGAGGTCAAAGGGTTTAAATTAAAGAGGTATTACTGTGTGCGTTGAATTATAGAAGGGATAGTGGAGGGATGGCCAGACATGTAGATTTGGTTGTCATCAGAAAAACAGTGATGGGATATGTGATGATGGGCTACAATGTCAGAGATGGGCTGAGTGTACAAAATAAAGAGAATAGGGCCTAAGACAGAGCCCTGAGGAACACCGTACTTCAAGATGGTAGGATTAGAAGAGACACCATTTATGGAGACAACTTGTACACGACCAGAAAGGTAGGATTGAAACCATGACAGAGCAATGCCAGAGATACCAAAAATATTCTGAAGTCGAGGAAGAAGAGTATTGTGATCAATAGTGTCGAAGGCAGAAGAGAGATCAAGAAGAGAGAGAAGGGACACCTGACCATTGTCTAGAGTAGATAGCAGATCATTCACAATCTTCAAAAGAGCAGTCTCTGTACTATGACCAGAGCGATAGGCAGATTGCAAAGGATAGAGAAGGCTGTTGCAATCCAGGTGTTCCTGGAGTTGGAGAAGTGCGATCTTTTCAATAATCTTAGAAAGAAAGGACAGATTGGAAACAGGACGGTAGTTTTTCAGGTTTTCAGGATCAAGGGAGGGTTTCTTTAGAAGAGGTTGAACAATAGCTGTCTTGAGAATAGAAGGAAAACATCCAGAAGTGAGAGAGTCATTTACAATGACAGTGATGTAGGGAAGCAAATCGTGAATCAATTGGGATAAAAGAACAGATGGAAGGGGATCAAGTGCACATGTCTTTATGGTAGTTTTATGAATAACTTCACTGACAACAGCTTCAGTCACAGGCTTAAATTCATTAAACAGGTTTCCAGTGAAAGAGTCATAGGGAACATCTGGTAACATTGCTGACTGAGAGTCGAGGCTTGAACGAAGATCTTCAATTTTGTTACTAAAAAAGTCACAAAATTTCTGTGGTAGATTAGAGGGATAGACAGGCGAAGGAAGTGGGGATGATTTTATTCTCCCCATGAATGCATTGGTGACCTTGAACAGTTGTTTTGTTGTAGTACATGCAGTGATTTTTGAATTATAATATGCTGACTTGGCTTGTTGTACTAAGGTATTTACTAAATTGTTAGCAGCACGCATTATCTGTTTGTGAATTTCTAGTCCACTTTTAAGCCAATGTCTCTCAGCCCTTCGTCTTGCACGCTTAGCATCCAGTACTTGTTCTCCAGCAGCTGGAAACCAGGGCGACGGTGGTCGGGTGGAGATTTTCCGTCGAAGAACAGGAGCATGGCGATCCATGACGTCTTGAAGAAGGCTGTTGAACAGCCCGGCAGATAGGGCAGGAGCCGACTGAAGAGCGGCCAGCACATCCGATCTAAAAGCCACAAAGTCGATGGATGCCAAGTCACGCTTCTCAATGTAGCGGGGAGGCTTAGAGGGAACAGGGAGGTTCAGCATGGCTAGAACAGGGTAGTGGTCCGAAGTCAGGGACAAGCTGGTCGAGACAGACTCAACCAGTTCTCCTTCAGGGTGAATGATCCAGTCGAGGATATGGCCAGACTTGTGGGTAGGGGAGGTGACAGCCTGGGATAGATTGAAGGATTCAAGAAGATCCATGAGACGCAACGGATATGTATTTGAGGGGGTATCCCAGTGGAAGTTAAAGTCTCCCACCAAAATGAAATTGCCTCTAACCATGTTCATATGTTCAAGTAGATCGGGGAGCTCGTCGAGAAAGAGTGAGTCCTTGAGATGGTTCTTTTTGTTAGGAGGGGGATGGTACAAGCAGAAGACATGAAGTAGAAGCTGGGGTAGGGAGAGAGTAAGTTGGGCCAGTTCAAATGAAGTGTGAGGGAAGGAGAAGTTCGAGGTAGCACTAATGGAGGAAGTAATGGCATCAGACACAACAAAAGCGATGCCTCCACCACGGGTCTGCCGAGGGAAGCTGAGAGTCTTGATGCCTGGAGGGGACAAGTCACAACACTTGGCCTCATCACCACTGGGCAGCAACCAAGTCTCTGTCAGACACAACACACTGACATCGTTGTCAATGACAAAATCGTTGATGGCGGTTCTCTTCACTGCTGTACCAACTGATCGGGCATTGAACACAGAGAGGGTCAGTTTCTTGTGGCACCTAACAGAGCAACCAGGCTTGAAAAGGGGCACAGTAATTAGGTTTGATGGAACAGCAGAGCGAGGTGGGGATCCATGAGAGATAGGGGGAGCACGACTGGCAACAGCAATCTTTCTATGCTTTCTTCTCCCCGCCCTGCATCCCCGAACATGAGGAAGATTCACACCGATGCGGAGCCTTCGTAATGTCAGGTTCAAGGTTGGATCAAGGGGTGCAGGTTGCACTGCTAGCAGTTCATTGCAGCTGTAGGATAGAAGGGGTGAATGAGCAGCCGACAAGGCAGGACGTTGACAGGCGGGAGGGTGAGGGTGTAAATACCGATGTGAGTGAGTTCGCTGGAATGTAGAAAGGGAAGGGCGAAACTGTCGGTGGATGGAAGAATGGGATGGTGAGGGCACGAAAAGCGCAGGAGGAGGGAGAGAGAACGGAAGGGAATGACCCAGATAACGCACGTGTGAAGCATGGCAGGAATAAACTGGCGGGCGAGTGTAATCAAATATTGCAACTGTACCTGATAGTCTGGCCAAAAACAGGAACCATAGCAAACGCAGGTTCGGGGGAAGAGAGGCACAAAACACACACCAAAATAACGTCCATTCCATCACGAATACACTGATACAACTTTCAGAGCAAATAACGTAGTCAGTCACCAGTAATCCATATAAACAAACGAGAGAAAAATGCTCAGCCTGTTAGGCGAAGGAAGACACATACAAAATTATGAGGCGGTTTATGGGTGAGTGGATCATGTGGCTGCTGATTTTTCTATGCCCTTCGGCGATAGAGAGTGGTAACGGGGACTACACACAGACACACACACACACACACACACACACACACACACACACACACACACACACACTCACTCATACACACACACACACACACAATCACACACTCACTCATACACACACACTCACTCTCACACACACACACACACTCACTCACACACACACACACACACACACACACACACACACACAAACACGCACGCACGCACACACACACACACACACACACACACACACACACACACACACACACAATATCGTCGTGCTCATCAATGTGTACGTACACCCAGGATCCTATACGTCACAAACGATTTAGAACGTCCTAGAAGCAATAGAAGATGAACTGGATGACACCATTGTGATATGTGGTGATTTGAATACAAAATACTGCCATACGGAATCAGGATAAGGTACCGTACCAACACCGAGGGACAAGCGCTTGAAGTAATAGTGTGTGATGTCCAAATCGGTCCACTGACCACAAACTCACCAACTAACAATGTTGCACTACGAGTAGATACAGACAGCACCGCTATCATAGCACTCATCTCTCCTAAACACCAGTGACCTGGTTCAGAATGGTTCAGACGTTCGCCTATCAATAACTAAACTCGAGGTTCCAGGGTTCGTTCCCCGTTGTGGCCTCGACTTTTTCATTTTTTCTTCTTTTTTTTTGTTTGTTTTGTTTGCTTTTGTTTTAGGTGGTGTTTTTTTGGTTTTTTGTTTGTTTTTTTGTTGTTGTTTTTTCTCGGTTTGACCCGAAAATTGAACTGAACATTTAGCTCAAGTCGGACCCATGTGCCTTCTGAGCTGTACACGTTTTGAGATTCCACAGCAGTTGAAAATCATGAAGAACATGGCATTTGCCCGACTGCCCTGGTATAAAACACCGGAGAGATGGGTTGATATCCCAGGTCCCACTCCTTGAAGGCCAATTAGCCTTCTTGCCTTTCTCAAGTCTTAGTCAAAAAAATTAAATGGGTGGCGCTGCATTGCGGCGACGGGCTCTCAATGGGGAGAGCACCCCGAATTTCACGTGAATAAATCCACTGCGAAAAAAGAAATAAACACGACTATGAATACGAATATGAATATGAATACAAATAGGAATAAACTAGGGCACGGGACGAAGCTTAACCCTTTGACTCCCGCACCCTATCCACTAACTGCAAAAACTTAACCCTTTGACTCCGTCATCTTATCCACCTACAGT
>CM060313.1:98120344-98145344 GCA_030674185.1 Monoplex corrugatus | reverse complement strand
CATGTGTTTGCATGCCTACGTGAGAGAACGAGTGAGAGAGAGAGGGAGAGAGTTCATAAGTCAAAATTTTTAATGTACATTGGCCTTAGACCACAATATAATATCCAAAACAAGTGGGACTGCCCGCGTTCAAGCAAACAAGAACCACAAAATAACAACAACAACAACAACAACAAAACACGATAAATGAATAAGAATGGAGCAGCAGGGAAGTTTCAGTCTTTTTCTCCTAATTTTTGCATCTGGTGTTTGTTTGTTTGTGATCTTACGCTTGACAAAGGCCAGTTGGCCGAAAATTTACGCCTGTCTTGTCTGGTTGTATTAATTACGCGTTCTTATTCTTTTTTCATGTTTTTTTCTGGTTCCACAATACAATAGTCAATGGGGTGGGGAGGGAAGCAGCGCATTTTTGTGATTTGTATGTATTTCACAATGCATTTAATGACATCATCGACAACGGTAAGCATGGTTTTTAACTGTTTTTATTTTAACGGATTCTTTTTTTGACGTGGTGTTGTGTTAGAAATTTCCTCTTTTCTGTCACTCTTTGTTTCTGCCTTGTTGCCTTGCTTTCTGTCATTTCTACTTATTTTCTGCCTTAATGGTCCATTCACCTGTATTTTTTCCATAAAGTCTTACGTGCTTTTTCTTCGGATTGATAATTGGGTACATGTATTAAGTGCATTTTTGGCTCTAAGGAGGTGAGATATGCGGAAGCAATTTTAGGTAATTTATGCCTGTTTTTATATATGTTTTGGATTCCTTAGGTATGCTTACATTTGTATTCAGTTTTTTTTTAAATCTCCCTTGTGTGATAAATCGGACGGAATGGTCCTACACCGGGGGCATGTCCTTAGATTATGTGCGCAAATGCATTGATATGTGTACTTATTTATTTTTTTTTTTTTCCTGTTGAAGTTCTGTGTGATTTGAAGCGGTTATAGCCCTGATATGGCTCTGCACAGTCGGCTGGGCTTTAAACAACAATAAAAGAAATGACGTGGTGTTAGCCCTGATATGGCTCTAGTAGTCGGCTGGGCTATAAGCAATATGAACTGAACTACAGCATAAAGGATTTTACCTTTCAGTGCTTTCCTCAGTTTGCTTTTTGTGATTTGTATATATTTTGCAATGCATTTAATTACATCGCTGAAAATCTTACCTTTCAATGCTTTCCTCCGTTTATACTTGATCGTTATAACAGTCAACAGATCTTTCGTTTGCTGACCCGATCTAACATTTAATGAATAAACATAGTAATCAATATTTGACTACCAACAAAGCTTAATCAGTATCTTAAAACCTCAACCAGTAAATAAAAAAATAATTCCATTCCTCGATCTGCTGGTCAAGCATTTGTTGTCCTTTTTTTGTTTTGTTTTGTTTGTTTGTTTGTTTGTTTGTTTTTTGACGTGGTGTTAGCCCTGATATGGCTCTAGTAGTCAGCTGGGCTATAAGCGATATGAACTGAACTGAACTGGTCAAGCATTTAATGAGTTATAGTCAATGGCCAATGGGGTGTAGGGAGCTCTGGGTAGAGGTAGCACCTTTGATGTCTGGCAGCTGCACTCTCTGAGTGGACGGGCACACTGGCCTCACCCAACTCCTAAATCTCTCACGTGTTGGCTCCAAGCGCCACACCCGGTACACCGCTTCAGCTGGCGGGCCAAACCACGTGAGGGGGTGGTGTTAACATGGCACTACTGGGCGAAGGACCTCCTCGACGCAGGTCACCGGCCAGGGCGGAAGGGTTCCACGATGAACTAAAACGGCCACGTGTTCATGACCAAGGCGAGCTGCCGTGTGGGGTGGATATCGGCTGTGGTCAGGCCTGGAGAGGGATGGGCGCCGCCAGGCTATTCATGCCCAAGACACACTACATGATGATGAACCAAAAACCAATGTTGATACCGGCTCGGTCGTCGCCCGGACCAAGGACCGCGCCTTCCGTTGGACACCAGGGCGGAGGTGACAAGTATGCGACTGGTGGAACCTCTTCAAAAAAGATCCGAGGAAGAGAAACTCTCACCATCGCCACATGGAATGTTAGAACACTTGCACAGCCAGGCAAATTGCACGAACTTACGCATGAGCTGGAAAGATATTCCTGGCATGTAGTTGGACTGAGCGAAGTCAGGTGGAAAGATCATGGAGAACACCAAACTGAGGAAGGACATGTATTGTACTACAGTGGAGACTTGAAAAAACACATCCACGGCGTAGGATTTCTTGTCAATAAGAACGTCAAGAACTCAATACTCGGGTGCCGCCCAATATCCAACAGGCTCATTTCCATCCGCCTCCGAGCAGCACCATTCAACATCACAGCGATACAAACCTATGCACCGACAACAGACTATGATGATGAGGATGTGGAGGAATTCTACACAAAACTTCAAGAAATCATTGACGAGGTTGACAAAAAAGACATTCTTATCATTCAGGGAGACTGGAATGCTAAGGTGGGCGCTGATGCATTAAAATACTGGAAGAACCATTGTGGGCCCTCCTGTAATGCAATTTCCAACGAGCGAGGACTGCGCCTACTTGAGTTCGCCGGATACAACAACATGACACTGGCTAACACCCTTGGTGAACACAAGGCGTCACGATGCTGGACTTGGCATGCACCAAATGGGACCAACCACCAGATCGACTACATCTTGGTCCCAATCCGTTTTAGATCTGGAATCTGCAGAGCCAAGACGCGAACATTTCCAGGTGCAGATGTGGGTAGTGACCATGACCTGGTGATAATGAACTTCAAGGTCAGGCTGAAGAAGATCAAGAAGCCCAAGAACACCCGACTGAAGTTCAACTTGGACAGACTCAAGGACCCCTCCATTGCAGAGTCCTTCCAAGCAACAATAGGCGGAAAGTTTGCAGCATTGAGCACACAAGAAGAAACTGCGGAGGAAATGACCACCAAGTTTAACACAGTGATGACAGAGACTGCAAATGACCTCTTAGGAAAACAACGCCGGAAAACCCAACCCTGGATTACAGACGAAATCCTTGAAATGTGTGACAAAAGAAGAGAAATCAAGAAAGTCAAAAATACAACAGACGGAGCCCTAACCTACAGAAACATCAACAAAGAAATCAGAAAAGGCATGAGGGAGGCCAAAGAAGGATGGATACAAAATAAATGCACAGAAATAGAAGACAGCCTAAACAAGAACAACAGCATAAAGGCGTACAAAGTGGTGAAAGAACTCACCACACAGAGACAGGCAAGGATCAGTACCATTCAAGACAAACAAGGAAAGTGCCTGACAGAAGATAAAGAAATCATCCATAGATGGACAGAATACTGCTCTGAACTCTACAACCACCAGACACAGGGTGACTCAACTGTTCTTACATGCCAGGAATCAACAAATGACGATGACCACCCTATTCTACGCGAAGAAGTCGAAACAGCAATACGATCGCTGAAAGATGGAAAAGCTGCTGGAGTGGACAACATCCCAGCAGAACTGATCAAGCATGGAGGGGAGGCAGTGACTGACATCCTCTGGAAAATCTGCAACAAAATCTGGCAGACGGGAGAATGGCCGACACCTTGGACCCAGTCACTAATCATCACACTTTCCAAGAAAGGCAATTTACAACTATGCCAGAATTACAGAACGATCAGCCTTATCAGCCATGCTAGCAAAGTGATGCTGAAAGTCATTTTGAACAGACTGAAACCACAGGCAGAGGAGATCATTGCTGAAGAACAAGCGGGATTTCGCAGTGGTAGAAGCACAACAGAACAAATATTCAATCTCAGAGTCCTATGCGAAAAATACAGCCAACACCAACAGGACATCTACCACGTTTTTATCGACTTCAAAAAGGCATTTGACAGAGTATGGCATGAAGCACTGTGGGCCACCATGAGGAAGTACAACATGGGAAGGAAGCTTATTGACACCATCACACAGCTATACGCAAAAGCGAGCAGCGCAGTGCTTGTTGAGGGCACAGTGGGGGACTGGTTTCACACATCAGTTGGAGTTCGCCAGGGCTGTCTCCTCTCTCCAACCTTGTTCAACATCTTCCTTGAGCGCATTATGACGGATGCCCTTGAAAACCATCACGGCTCAGTCAGTATTGGAGGAAGGACAATCACCAACTTGAGATTTGCCGACGACATCGATGGGTTGGCTGGAAATGAAGACGAACTTGCCAACCTGGTGAAACACCTGGACGAGACATCATCCAGATATGGCATGGAGATCAGTGCCGAAAAGAAAAGTTGATGACAAACAGCACAAAACCAATAGAAAAGAAGATTACAGTCAGCGGGAGTGAGCTGGAAACCGTGGCTCAGTTCAAATATCTCGGAGCCATTATCAGTGAACAGGGATCGAAAACTGAAGTTCTTGCAAGAGCAGCACAGACAACAGCAGCACTAGCCAAGCTGAAGCCCATCTGGAGGGACAAAAACATCGCCCTCACTTCCAAACTGAAGCTAATGCACGCATTGGTCCTGTCAATCTTTCTCTACGCGTGCGAGTCATGGACACTAACAGCAGAACTGCAAAAGAAGATCCTGGCAGTAGAAATGAGATGCTTTAGAAGAGTGCTTGGCATCTCATACAAAGACCACATTACCAATGAGGAAGTGCGAAGAACAATTTCACAGCATGTCAAAAACTATGAAAACCTTCTGACAACAGTAAGAAAAAGGAAACTTCGGTGGTATGGTCACGTGACAAGAACTAACGGACTATCAAAAACAATACTCCAAGGAACAGTTCAGGGAGGAAGAAAAAGAGGCAGACAGAGAAAAAGGTGGATGGACAATATTGACGAATGGACAGGAAAAAGCTTTGCCATGACCCAGACCCTTGCTCATGACAGACAGAGGTGGAGACAGACGGTGCGACGTTCATCCATGTGGAGCCCCCACGACCCTGGATAGGGTTAAGGGACAGGAAGGAAGGAAGGAAGGAAGGAAGTCAATGGCCAGTCATTTAACACGGCTATCAGTCGATCAACAATTGATCAGTTAATCAACTGACTTGCGAAATAATCACTTCACTTTATCAATCGAATCAAACGAATGCTTAGTACATTGATTGTACTATGGCAAATGATCGAACAATCGATCAATCACCTATTGATTATTCATTGAGAGAGAAAGACAACCATACGGGAGAAGGAGAGAGAGAGAGAGAGCAGTACGAGAGAGAGAGGAAGAGAGTTTGTGTAATCCGTGTATGTGTGTGTACCCAACGATGGCTCGCTGCTAATGATATCAAAATATTCTAATTAACCATTCATGCATGTATACTCCCCGTGGGGATGCCGGGGTCTCTTTCAGTATAGATAGTATCCCCACCTTCTGGACATTCTGTTAGAAATTTCTTCTCTTCTGTCACTCTCTTTGTTTCCGACTTGTTTCTTTGCTTTCTGTCATTCTGACCTATCAGTTTCTGCCTTGCTGGTCCATTCACCTGTATGTGTTCAATAAAGTCTTATGTACTTTCTCTTAGGATTGATAACTGGGTATATATGTTAAGCGCATTTTTTGTTCTAGGGAAATGAGATGCAGAAGTAATATTGGGTAATTTAGCCCCTTTTTACATATATTTTTAGTGTCCTCAGTTATCTTTAAATTTGTATTCAGATAATTTTTTTAAATCCCATGTGTGATACTCTGGACAGAGTGGTCAACGCCGGGAGCGTCTGCTTAGATTGAGTGCAAATGCATTGATTTGTGTACTTAATTTTCCGTTCCTTTTTTTTCCTGTTGAAGTATTGTGTATATATTGAAATGGTTATAACCCTGATATGGCTCTACGCAGTCGGCTGGGCTTTTAAGCAACAAAAAGAATGTATACCTTTGTGACCACATGCACATGCACTTGCGCATTTATGATTAGACCCAGTAACTATGAATTCACCTTTTAAAAAATGAAGCACTGTGGTGTATGCCATGTGACGAACCGTTGAGCATCAGATACCGCATCCTTGATTGCTGGGACTCGTACGTTGTGAGACAAAAGGACTACATGGCGGACTCCTTAAAGAACCTCTTCCGAGACGTCCCTCCTGATGCAAAATTCCATTTTTTTTATTTTGTTTTTTTTGTTTTTTTTGTTTTTGTTTTTTTGTTTTGGTTTGTTTTACAAAAGATCAATATATTCACGTGATATGATTTTTACGGCTGGTTTTCTTCAGTTGCATTTTAGACTGCAAGGTTAACGGTGAGCATGGTATTTAACTGTTGTCTTTTATCTCAACCTGGTGGTTGTTTTTGACGTGGTGTTAGCCCTGATATGGCTGTAGTAGTCGTCTGGGCTATAAGCAATATGAACAAATGAACACTACGAGAGAGGGAGAGAGAGAGATGTGTGCATGCGTGTGTATTTTTGCGCACGTGTATGCGTGTGTCCCGAATGATGGCTCACAGCTTATATTAAAATATTGTAATTAACCATTCATGCATGTAAACTCCCCTTGGGATGCTAGGGGCTTTTTCAGTATAAATAGTATCCCCACCTTACGGAAATTCTGTGCTAGAAATGCCCTCTTTTCTGTCACTCTCTTTGTTTCTGCCTTGTTCCTTTGCTTTCTGTCATTTCTACCTATCAATTTCTGCCTTGCTAGTCCATTCACCTGTATGTATTCAATAAAGTCTTAGTACTTTCTCTTAGGATGGATAATTGGGTACATATATTAAGTTCATTTTGGCTTGAGGGAAATGCGATATGTGGAAGCAATTTTAGATCATTTAGGCCTGTTTTTATTACATGTTTTAGTGTCCTTAGTTGTGATTTTTTTTTCAATCCACTGTGCGATACATTGGACGGAGTGGTCAACACCAGGGGCATCTCCTTAGATTGTGAGCGAATGCATCGATATGTATACTTAATTTTCTATTCCTTTAATTCGTGTTGAAGTACTGTGTGTATATTGAAGAAATGGTCATAGCCCTGATATGGCTCTACACAGTCGGCTGGGCTTTAAGCAACAGTGAGAATGTATACTTTTGTGACCATAGGCACTTGTGCATTTACGTTTATACCCAGTAACTATGAATTCACCTTTTAAAAAATGAAGAAGCACTGTGGTGTATATCGTGTGACGATCTGTTGAGCATCAGACACCTCCTCCTTGATTGCTGGGACTTGTACGATGTGAGACAAAAGCACTACACGGCAAGCTCCTAAAAGAACCTCTTTCAAAACGTCCCTCCTGTTGCGATTTTCCAGGTTTTTTGTTTTTGTTTTTTTTGTTGTTTTTTTCTTTCTTTCTTTAAACAAAAGATCAATAGATTTCGCGTGATATGATTTTACGGCTGTTTTTTCTTTGGTCACATTTTAGACTTACAAGGTTAATGGTGAGCATAGTTTTTAACTGTTCTTTTTATCTCGGCCGGGTTGTCGTTTTTGACGTGGTGATATAGCCCTGAAATGGCTCTAGTAGTCGGCTGGGCTATAAACAGTATAAACTTGAGCTATGAATTCCTTCGTGTACATGGGTGAATGTGTGTGTTCTGATGTGCGAGTATGTGTGAAATATCAGAGCTTCTGTAGACATTACACCGTAGGAAAGAGAAAAGTGTTAAACATGTTTACACACTGGTCACACATTCCATATTCACTCACATCCTTTTGAAAAAATGAAGAAACATCATGGTGTGGACTGTGTGGCCAGCCACTGAACATAAAACACCGTCTTATTTAATCCTTGGATTAGCACAATGTGGGACATGAACTCTGATTTCACCTGATAAGATTTAACAGCTATTTTTCTTTATTTGCATTTTAGGTTTGCAATGTTAACAGTGAGCATGGTCTTTAAATATTGTCTTTTATCTTAACCGGGTTGTCGATTTTGACGTGGTGTTAGCCCTGATATGGCTCTAGTAATCGGCTGGGCTATAAGCAATATGAGCTTGAACATATGCACTCTTTTTACGAGAGAGAGAAGATTTCATCGTACATGAATATCCTTTTGAATGCATTTTAGACTACTTCCTAAAGAACCTCTTCAGAGATGTCCCGCCTGATGCAATTTTCCAGGTTTCACAAGAGATCAATGGATTTCACCTATGGTTTTACGTTCAAGTATGTTTTTTTTTTAATTGCATTTTAGACTTTTAAGATTAATGGTGAGCATGGTTTTTAACTGTTGTCTTTTATCTTAACCTGGTTGTATTTTATGTGGTGTTAGCTCTGATATAGCCGTAGTAGTTGGCTGGGCTATAATCAATGTGGACCTTGAACCTTCAAAAGCATTTCAAACTTGAAAGGGTAATTATGAACTTGGTGAAGGTGGTGTTAGCCCTAATATGGCTCAAGTAGTCGGCTGGGCTATACGCAATACAGCCTCAAACTTGCAGGCATTACACTGTGTGTTTTGCAGATGTGTAAATTGCAGCGAGTCAAAAAGAGTTTGGAGAACAGCAATTGTACAAGAATGATAAATTATTAGTCATCATTGATGGCATGCCACTGGACTGAACCTGAAGTTGGAATTGATGAAGGACCAAAGGACCCTGTGTGCCTTCTGGCCTGCGTATGCTAAAGATCCCATGGCAGTTGAAAATCGTGAAGAGCAGGGCATTTGCCTGATTGCCCTCATATAAAATATTGGAGAGATGGGTTGATTCCCAGGTCCGTCTCTTGAACGCCAATTAGCCTTTTCATCTGTCTGAAGTTTTAATATTAAAAAAAAAGAAAAATGTGTGACGCTGCACTGCAAAGGGAAGAGCAGGATTGATAATTGGGTACATGTATTAAGTGCACTTTTGGCTTTAGGGAAATGAGATAAGTGGAAGCAATATTAGGTAATTTAAGTCCGTTTTTATATATGTTTTAGTGTCTTTACGTAGGTTTAAATTTGTATTCAGATACGTTTTTTAAATCCCCGGTGCGATAAATTGGATGGAGTGGTCAGTGCCAGAGGCATCTTCTCAGATTATGTGTGCGAATGCATTGATATGTGTACTTCATTTTCTTTTCCTTTGTTTTCCCCTTGTTACATTTCAAAAAGGAGAAACTCAATGTGAAAGTGCGAATGCCGATAAAAGAAGGTGACGTCAAAATGTGTCTGTAGATTCAGCTCTCTCTGCTGTTCGCTCTTGAAGATTAGTTTGTGATCCGCTCGATAATGAATCGAGAATATTTGTGTTTATGCTAACACTGAAAATATATGTTTAAGTTTGATTTCGTTGCATGGAAATGTGTAGAATGCTTCGGAACAATCTAGAATTGACGAGAAAAACGTAGAATACCTTAGATCTTTCGAGAAGGTTCCGGAAATTGTAAACAAATTTAATCTGTACAGTGATTGGCTAGAACTACAGAATATTCTAGAAGGGAAGGTTCGAGAATGTGACTATGATTGGCTGAAAATCTAGGGAAAAGCCGAGAATATTCGGGAACTTTCCATGATATTATAAATAAAGCGTGACTGTGGGGAGAGAGAGAGAGCGATCGAAAGAGTTGATGTGTAAGCCTGCTCTCAGAGATAGAAAAGTTGATGTAGATTTGTGGAGTTGCTGCGTGTAGATTTGAGAGCTGAAGAAAAATAAAATAATTCTGCAAACCAGGAGTGGTGCATTGGATGTGTGAAGTTTTTACCCAGTTCCTGTTGTTTGATTCGTTCTTCAAATAAAGGATCATTTTCGTTTAACCTGGACTGGTGTATCTTGTCTCTGAGAAAAACGATCGACTGTTAGATCTTCACGAACCTGCATAAGCTGCAAGACACTGCCAGTCACATTTACATCTTTACTTCTCTTACGTGTGTGACACCCTGTTGAAGTTTTGTATGATTTAAAACGGTTATAGCCCTGATATGGCTCTAAGCAGTCGGCTGGGCTTTAAACATAAATAACAGTAAGATGCAGTCTTCACGTTTTTACAAATAGATGTATAGATTTCATTTCACACGATCACACATACAAGAAAGAGTTTTAAATGCATTTTAGACTTGAAAGGCTAACCATGTGCTTGGATTTTAACCGTTGTTTTTTCGATTCAACTTGGCATTTATTTAACGTGGTTTTTAGCCCTGATGTGGCTTCAATGGTCGGCTGGGCTATAAACGATATGAAAATAGTGGAAAAAAGAACTCCAACAGTAAACAAATTGAGAAATTCTTGATTGTAAATTTGATTTTGGGGTCTTTATTAACGCGCAGAGTCACACAAGCTCGCGCGCACACGCTCACGTACAGGCACTGTCAACTGCAATGCATGAACGCGCGCACACTTTTCACACACACACACACACACATATATATATATATATGCATACACACGCACACACACACTCGCACGCCTTCCCCCTGGGAATACCAGGGCCCTTTCAATACTCGTACATAGTAAGCCCACCTGATGCAATTTTCCAGTTTTTGCAAGAGATAATAGACTTCACCTGATCTGATTTTACGTCTGAGTATGTTTTTCTTTTAACTGCATTTTAGACTTGTAAGGTTAACGGTGTGCATGGTTTCTGTCTTGTTTATTTCATCTTTACCTGGTTGTCGATTTTGACGCGGTGTTAACCTTGATATGGCTCAAGCAGGACTGGCTGGGCTATAAGCAATATGAACTTGACCTCTTTGATTGCTGGAACTCGTACGACGTGAGACAAAAGCACTACACGGTGGACTCCTGAAAGAACCTCTTCCGAGACGTCCCTCCTAATGCCATTTTCCAGTTTTTGCAAGAGATCAATAGATTTCACCTGATATGATTTTAGTCTGAGTATGGTTTTCTTTAATTGCATTTTAGACTTGCAAGGTTAGCGGTGAGCATGGTTTTTAACTGTTGTCTCTATTTTATCTTGATTGGGTTGTCGTTTTTGACGTGGTGTTAGCCCTGATATGGCTCTAGTAGTCGGCTGGGCTATAAGCAATGTGAACATGTTTTTCTTTAATTGCATTTAGGCCAGCAAGGTTAACGGTGAGCATGGTATTTAACTGTTGTCTGTTTATTTTATCTTACCATGGTGGTTGTTTTTGACGTGATGTTAGTCCTGTATGGCTCTAGCAGTCGGCTGGGCTGTAAGCAATATGAACCAAACTGAACCCTCTGAACTAAATTAGCAGTTCTGTACTGATTAGATAGAACTGTGCCCAGCATGCGTGCTGTCACCAGCTGTTTATTCTGATGGGGGGCATGTTTTCTCACTTGGTGGTGTTGATGTTGCAGCTGATGTGGGTTGATCCTTACAGTATCCTTGTACTGTTCTAGTGGTCTCCCCTCATTTTGGTGTCCTTGTTTCACCTGTCCTTACTGGAGCATGTTTGTCTCTCACACACACACACACGCACACGCATACACACACACACACACACAACACACACACACACACACACACACACACACACACACACACACGACCTCTTTTAAAAAAATGAAGAAGCACCATGGTGTATATCATATGACGAGATGCTGAGCATTGGACACCTCCATTGCTGGGACTTTTACGGTGTGAGACAAAAAACACTACATGGTGGACTCCTTAAAGAACCTCTTCCGAGGAGTCCCTCCTGATGCAATTTTCAAGTTTTTGCAAGAGATCATAAGATTTCACCCGTTATGATTTTAGTCTGAGTATGTTTTTCTATAATTGCATTTTTGACTTGCAAGGTTGATAGTGAGCTTGGTTTCTTGCTGTTGTCTTTTTATTTTATCTTAACCAGATTGTCGTTTGTGATGTGGTGTTAGCCCTGATATGGCTCTTGTAGTCGGCTGGGCTAGCAGCAATATGAACTTGAACTTGAGCCCTAAAATGGATATAGTAGACTCCTTAAAGATCCTCTTCCAAGGCGTCCCTCCTGACGCTAGTTTCCAGGTGTTTTTTTTCAAGAGATCAATAGATTTCACCTGATATGATCTTAGTCTGAATGTTTTTCTTTAATTGCATTTTAGACTTGCAAGGTTAACGGTGAGCATGGTTTTTAACTGTTGTCTTTTATCTTAACCGGATTGTCGTTTTTTGACGTGGTGTTAGCCCTGATATGGCTCTAGTAGTCGGCTGGGCTATAAGCAATATGAACTTGACCTCCTTGATTGCTGGGACTTGTACGATGTGAGGCAAAAGAACCTGCACGGGGGACTCCTTAAAGAACCTCTTCCGAGACGTCCCTCCTGATGAAATTTTCCAGTTTTTACAAGAGTTCAATAGATTTTACCTGATATGATAGTACGGCTGTTTTTCTTGAATTGCATTTTAGATTTGCAAGGTTGACAGTGAGCACGGTTTTTAACTGTTGTCTTTTATCTTAACGTGGTTGTAGTTTTTAACGTGGTGTTAGCCCTGATATGGCTGTAGTAGTCGGCTGGGCTACAAGCGATATGAATTCGAACACACACAGACACACGCACACACACTCGCACATACACACACACATGCTGTCTCTGTCTCTGTCTCTGTCTCTGTCTCTGTCTCCGTCTCTATCTCTGTCTCTGTCTGCCTGCCTGCCTGTCTGTCTGTCTGTCTGTCTGTCTCTCTCCCTCTCTCTCTCTTTTCCTCCCCTACACACATTCACCATGACTCCTTTTCATTCCATATCCCAAACACCGTACACAGAAGAAATAATAATCCACATACATCACTTTTTTTTCTCTCAAAATCTCACTGTTTCATAAGAAAAAAAATGACGTGCATGTTTTGTACATAAAGGCATCATGGTCAGTTTCTGTGTACATATGACGGTTATCTTTCTCTCGCTATATACAAAATGTACAATGCAATGTCGCACACATACATAAATTAACCCCTTGACTCCCGCACCCTGTCCACCAGCATCCTGTGTCAACCACGCAAGCAAAGCAAAAACAAAAACACCCGTTTGACTCCCTCACCCTATCTACCAGCTTCTTGCAGGTGAAGGAGTGAAAGGGATGTTTTTAGCAGTTGGTGGATGGTGTGCAGCAGTCAAAGGGTTAACGTTATTACATACACAGCTTTGATCACACAAAAAAAGTCATGACAACTTTCAAAACAAAACAAATAAAAAAAAAAGCAAATTATTTAAGATGAAGGTTCTTATGTATGAGTGTGCCATGGTTGTGTTTGAATGACGATGCTGAATTTTCAAAGCGTGATGTTTTCATTTTTCTTCTGTTTTTTATTTTGTTGTTGTTGTTTTTTTGTTGTTGGTTTGTTGTTGTTGTTGTTGTTGTTATTTTAATAGACCAACTGAAATAACTTCTTTGTTTGACAGCTGAATAGTTTTCCTTTCTGTTCGTTGTCTAAATGGTCAGGTTACATGTGGAGAGGAACTGAAACTGAAACTAGCTGTACACTTTTTAGACAGCATGTCTCATAATTGATAAACGAGCTGTTCTGTTAAACAGCGGAAGAGAGCTGTTTTTCTTTTAGACAACATAAATTAAGAGTTCGCCGTACAGCTCTTTTGTTACTAATTTTATTCTATTTTACTCTGTTTTTAGCTTTATTGTGAACTATATTCTTAATAAACAATTGGACGAAGGCTGCAGGTTTCTTCTTCAACTGCAAATTCCGACTATTAAATAAATTATTTGTTAAACAGCTGAGACGAACTTGTTTTCTTTTGCTCTTTTTTCTCAGTTATCAGAAAGAAGGTATTTCTCCAATATAGTGAGATGGGCTTCGTTTTCTCAAACAGGTAAAGAAAAGCTACCATCTTCTTCTCCAAGAGGTACAAGTTGCCCCTTTTTCTCTTCTCTCGAAAACCGAAATCAGCTGTTTTCTTGAAAAACCTCCACTGATTAGCATTTTTCATAGCTTGACATGCTAATGATTGAAAATGAAAACATCCATTTGAATGTTCTGTTCTGTTCTGTGGATTTTAAAGTCCTACCACTCTCAGAGATACGAAGACCAGCAAAAATAATGTTCAAAGAAGCCTTTAAAATTTTTGTTGCATTGTGAGATACCGATGCTTTATTCGGTTCTCCTTGGTATGATGAATATATGAATGTGGATGATATGACATGTTGCTTTGAATGCAATATACGAAGCTGTCATAAATCGATTCTTTTTTGTGTGGGTGGGTGTTTTTTGTTTTGTTTTTGTTGTTGTTGTTTTGTTTTGTTTTTGTCGTATTTTGTTTCCGTTGTCGCAGTTTTCATTGTCAGAGTTTTAATTTTGAGACAGGGTGGATTCGTTACAATTGTGATGACAAATAAAATAAAATAAAAAATAAAATAAAATGAAATAAAATAAGATAAAATAAACAAATGACTGAATTAATTAATTGATTAAATAATAAATTGATTGGTTGATAATTGATCGATCAATTTATTATTTAATCAATTAATTAATTCAGTCGAAAACAAATGTTTGGAATTCCGACCTCCTGAAGTTAAAACGGTGACGAAAACGTGTAGGGCGAGTGTCACGAAGGGAAGGCACTCTATCAGGCCTGCGCTCCTAGACTGCAGGCTTTGACTTCCACCAAGGCTTTCCTCACAGAGTTGTCGTTCCCTTGGCTCTGGTCAAAGGCCATGACCGTGATCTTGTCGGAGAAGGGCTTGCAGTCCACGGTCAAGGCCAAGTTTTGACGATCGTCGGAGTACGAGTTGGAGTTGTAGTTGCCGTAATCATTCTGAAACACAGAGATATAAAAATATAGACAGTAAGAAGTCGATCAGTAAATTAGCAAGGAATGAAGAAAAGAGTGGATGGCAGTATAATAATAAAAATCATCATCATCATCATCAGATGATAATGGTAAATGATGATGATAATAACAATAATAAAAATAGTAACAACAATAATGATAATATAATGATAATAATAATGATAATAATAATAATAATAATCACAAAATATAATGATGATGATCATAACAATAATAGCTACTTGCATTTGTGCTACAAATTTCCTCTTTTCTGTCACTCTTTGATTCTGCCTTGTTCCTTTGCTTTCTGTCACTACTTCCTATCATTTTCTGCCTTGCTGGTCCATTCACCTGCATGTGTCGATAAAGTCTTACGTACTTCCTGTTAGGATTGATAATTGAGTACATGTATTAAGTAAATTTTTGGTTCTAGGGAAATGTGACACGTGGAAGCAGTTTTAGGTAATTTAGGCCCGTTTTTGTATATGTGCTTTATTGTCCTTAGTTATGTTTAAATTTGTATTCAGGTATTTTTTTAACATCCCCTGTGTGATAAATTGGACGGAGTGATCATCGCCAGAGGCATCTCCTTGGATTATGTGCGCGAATGCATTAATATGAGCACTTCATTCAATTTCTTTTCCATTTTTTCCCGGTTGAAGTATTGTGTATGTTTTGAAACGCCTATAGCCCTGATATGGCTCTACGCAGTCGGTTGGGCTTTAACCAAACATAACAATGACGTGTTTCACATCGTATGAGTGAGTTATGATTCATCTGTAGATTTTTGTGTATAGACTAGCAAGAACTTGCTGTAAGATGGGTCCAACAGGACCGAACACTACTGTCATTGAATAATAGTGTTTTGAAGTCTGAACCACCACCACCACCACCACCACCACCACCACACAACCCTCTCTCTCTCTCTCTTTCTTTCTGTCTCACTTTCTGTCTATTTCTTTCTGTCTGTCCACCCTCTCTCTCTCTCTCTTTCTTTCTGTCTCACTTTCTGTCTATTTCTTTCTGTCTGTCCACCCTCTCTCTCTCTCTCTTTTTCTTTCTGTCTCACTTTCTGTCTATTTCTTTCTGTCTGTCTCTTTCTGTCTCTGTCTCTGTCTCTGTCTGTCTGTCTGTCTCTCTCTCTCTCTCTCTCTCTCTCTCTCTGTCTCACACACACAGACATACACATATACAAACATACACACACGAACATACACACACATCAAACACACACACAAACACAAACACGCTCACATACACACATACATAAAAATCTCTTAAACTAGCACACACACACACACACACACACACCACTCTCTCTCTCTCTCTCTCTCTTTCGCTCTTTCTCTCTCTCTCTCTCAGACACATCAGACAAACACACACATTCACACACACATACACAAACACACACATACATACATATATACATATATACATACATACATACACACATACATACATACACACATACATAAATACACACACAGCACACACATAGCATACATACACACACGTACAAACACAAACACGCACACTTACACACATACATAAAAATCTTTTAAACTGAAACACACACACACACGCATACATACACACACACACACACACACACACACATACACACACACACACACACACACATACACACACACACACACACACATACACACACACACACACACACACACACACACGCACGCACGCACACACGCACACACACACATCAAACAATCTCCTTCAAATAAAGACAAAACGAAAAAAGCCAGAAAGCCAGAAAGAAACCCAATACCTTAAGAATCAACTAAGTAACGTAACTCTTGAGAGTCACGGAGTTATCTCCCATGCAGAATTTTTCAAACCCAGCCAGAAAGAAACCCAATACCTTAAGTATCAACTAAGTAACGTAACTCTTGAGAGTCACGGAGTTATCTCCCTTTGTCTAATTTCTCAAACCCAACACAGTTTGCGCTACCCATTCAGCTAGCATAGACGCAGCCACAAAGTATAAAGTGGTAAGCTCAGAACATTCCTTTAACGGAGTTATCTCCCTTTGTAGAATTTCTCAAACCCAACACAGTTTGCGCTACCCATTCAGCTAGCATAGACGCAGCCACAAAGTATAAAGTGGTAAGCTCAGAACATTCCTTTACCTTAAGGTTTCGACTTGAACCCAGGTCCAGTTTGGTCTCAAACGATTCCAGTGCACAGAAGACAGTGGGCACGTTACCACCGAAAATGTCCTTGGGGTCAAAGGTCACGTCCACGGAACTGTGTCCGTTGTCGCTGTTGTTGAATTGCACTATGGCCAGGTCGCTGAAGCCTGCAATCGATCGATTGAAACATTGATTGATTGGTTGATCAGGCTGTCATGCATTTTTCAAGTTTTTTACAAGAGATCAATAGATTTCACCTGATTGTGATTTTACGTCTGTTTTTCTTAAATCGCATTTTTAAGATTTGCAAGGTTAACGGCGAGCATGGTTTTTTAACTGTCGTCTTTTATCTTAACGGGTTTTTGTTTGTTTGTTTGGTTGGTTTGGTTTGTTTTGTTTGTTTGTGTGTTTGTTTGTTTTGTTTTGTTTTTGACGTAGTGCTAGCCCTGATATGGCCTAGTAGTCGGCTGGACTGTAAACAGTCTAAACTGATTAGGCTGTCCATCGGTTGCTTGGTCAGTTGGTCGGTCAGTCTCACCCTCTCCCACCCCCCCCACCCCCATCCCCCCCCCCCGTAAGAATGCCAGTGGCTCTTTCAGTATAAATAGTATTCCCCCCCCCCCCCCCCTTTCTGGAAATTCCGTGCTAAAAATTTCCTCTTTTCTGTCACTCTTTTTCTTCAGCCTTGTTCCTTTGCTTTCTGTCATTTTATGTTGATGATAATAATAATGAAAATCATAATAATAATAAAATAATAGCTGTTTGCATTTGTGCTAGAAATTTCCTATTTTCTGTCACTCTTTGTTTCTGCCTTGTTCTTTCGCTTTCGCCTTGCTGGTCCATTCACCTGTATGTGTTCGATAAAGTCTTACGTACTTTTCTTAGGATTGATAATTGGGCACATGTATCAAGTTCATGTTTTGCTCTTGGCAAATGTGATGTGCGGAAGTAATGTTAGTTAATTTAGGCCCGTTTTTATATAAGTTTTAAAGTTCTTAGTTATGCTTGATTTTGTGTTCAGATCTGCTTTTTAAATCCCCTGTGTGATAAATTGGATGGAGTAGTCAACGCCAGGGGCATCTTCATTATGTGCACGAATGCATTGATATGTGTACTTCATTTTCTTTTTTTCCAGTTGAAATATTGTTTATGTTTTGAATCAGGTTATAGCCCTGATACGGCTCTATGCAGTCGGTTGGGCTTTAAACAAAATAACGGTTGCTTTTTTGGTTAGTTGGTCAGTTGGTCGGTCAGTAAGATAGTCAACCACCAACCAATCGACCAAGCAAGTTGCTTTTCCCTCCATCTTCGATCGGTCTAGCTAATAAATTATTCCCTCAATCAATGATAAGCTAATCTGTGAGCAGATTAACTGTCAGTTTAATCCGTAAACACTTTTAGACTTGCACGGATAACGTTCAGCATGGTTTTTTACTATTATTATTTTATTTTAACCTGGGTGTCATTTTTAATGTGGTGTTAGCCCTGATATGGCTCTAGTAGTTGGCTGGGCTATTAGCAATATGAACATGAACCGGAACCTGAATCAGTAAATGAGTAAGAAGTCATTATCATCATCATCAGGTGCCCTGCCTCATGCCTGACCAAGAACATCACGATGGAAAAGATGTCTAAATCCTTGATTCCTTACACAGATACAAAATCCAAAAGTACACAGTTACGTGAGAAATCTGTGGCAGGAGGATTGGAATAAACAGACAGATAATAAACTTTTCCAAATCCACGCCAACCTGAAAGAGATTCTCCCATCTGCTGCAGGGAACCGTAAGAAAGAGACAGTGTTATGTAGGTTACACTCGGGTTACACATCCTTCACTCACTCGTACCTTTTGAAAAATGAAGAAGCGCCATATTGAACACCGTGCGACGAGCCTTTGAGCATCCGACACCTCCTCCTCGATTGCTGGGACTTCGATGTGAGACAAAAGCACTACACAGCGGACTCCTTAAAGAACCTCTACTGAGACGTCCCTCCTGATGCAATTTTCCAGTTTTTTTTACAAGAGATCAGTAGATTTCACCTGATCTGATTTTACGTCTGTTTTTCTTGAATTGCATTTTAGATTTGCAAGGTTAACGGTGAGCATGTTTTTTAATTGTTCTTGTATCTTAATTGGTTGTTGTTTTGTTGTTGTTGTTGTTTTTTGTTGTTGTTTTTTTGACGTGGTGTTAGCCCTGATATGGCTCTAGTAGTCGGCTGGGCTATAAGCAATATGAACTGAACTAAACCGTACCATGTGAGACAAAAGCACTACACGGCGGACTCCTTAAAGAACTTCTTCTGAGATGTCCCTCCTGATGCAGTTTTCAGAATTTTTCAAGAGATGAATAGATTTCACCTGATAAGATTGTACGGCTGTTTTTCTTGAATTGCATTATAGACTTGCAAGGTTAACGGTGATCTTCAATTTTTTTAACTGTTGTCTTTTATCTTAACCGGGTTCTCGCTTTTATCGTGGTGTTAGCCCTGATATGGGTCTAGTAGTCGGCCGGGCTATAAGCGATATGAAGTATGAAATCCTGCGTTATACTGAACGTAGGGTCAACGTTTGATCAAGGAAGGTGACAAAGGACAGAGACAGCCGTGCGGACACTTGCTGTAAAATGTAAACAAAAAAAGAAAGAACGTAAAACTCCATACGACCTTGAAAAGTCACCAGAACGAACACAAAAATGCCACAGTCAGCAAGTTCAAGACATAGTGACACTGTGACACGTCCCTTCTGGTGCAATGTTTCCAGTTTTTACATGAGATCAATAGATTTCATCTGATTCAGTTTTACGTCTGTTTTTCTTTAACTGCATTTTAGTTCTGCAAGGTTAACGGTGAGTATAGTTTTTAACCGTTGTCTTTTATCTTAACAGGTTGTCGTTTGTGAGGTGGTGTTAGCCCTGATATGGCTCTAGTAGTCGGCTGGGCTATAAACAGTATGCACTGAACGGAATGACACTATGGCTACTGAGATTAAAAGCAATTATGCCAGGCGAGGTTTTGGAGTCATTGGAGTTATTTCGAGAGGGATTCACCGCGCGTGGACAGCTCCATATGCTCTCCTCCCAAATCTGCCAGCAATTTATCTGACAGATTTCCCGAACTGCGCTGGCAAGGTCTTGAAACGGAGAAAAGAGGGAAAATGGACCTATCAAACACTATGCTGACACCACCAGAATGACAGAAACATTAACCCTTTGACTCCTGCACTATTCTACTCTAGCAAATGAAGGTTACGAGATTGTTTTTGCCTGGATTCCAGGCCATGTTGGTATTGGAGGCAATGAAAAGGCTGACTACCTGGCCAAGAAGGCTACTATGACAAAGATGTCTAAGTCCTTAATCCCTTACACAGATGTCAAATCGAAAGTACACAGTTATGTGAGAAATGTGTGGCAGGAGAATTGGAATAAACAGACAGATAACAAATTCTTCCAAATCCGCCCTAACCTGAAAGAAATTCTCCCATCCCAGGAAACCGTAAGAAAGAGACAGTGTTATGTAGGTTACGCAAGGGTCAAACATCCTACACTCACTCGTACCTTTTGAAAAATGAAGAAGCACCATGGTGTATACCGTGTGATGAGCCGTTGAGCATCCGACACCTCCTCCTCGATTGCTGGGACTTGTACGATGTGAGACAATAGCACTACACGGCAGATTCCTTAAAGGAGTTCTTCCGAGACGTCCCTCCTGATGCAATTTTCCGTTCTTAAAAGAGATCAATCGATTTCACTTGATGTAATTTTACGTGTTTTTCTTTAATGGCATTCTAGATTTGCAAGGCTGACGGTGAGCATGGTTTTTATCTGTTTCTTATCTTAACGGGTTGTTCTTTTCTTTCTGACGTGGTGTTAGCCCTGATATGGCTCTAGTGGTCGGCTGGGCTATAAGCAATATGAATTGAATTGAATTGACTCCTACACCCTATCCACCAACTGCAAAACTGATCCCTTTGTTTCTCTCTCCCTATCCACCAGCATCCTGCAGAAAGCTGGTGGACAGGATGAGGGAATCAAACGGTTCAGTTTTTTCTATACCAGCATGGTTGACAATGCAGGATGCTGGTGGACAGGGTGCGGGAGTCAAAGGGTTAAGATAAGTAGCAAACAGGCTAATTGCATTTTAGACTCGCAAGGTTAACGTTATATAGAACCAATACTGTTGTACGGATGTGAGGCGTGGACAGTCAACAAACAAAGCCAGAACAAGATTGAGGCAGCCGAGATGTGGTTTCTAAGAAGAATGTTGAGAGTTCCATGGACAGCAAAGAAAACAAACGAGACAGTCTTGATGGAGGCAGACACAAGTAGATCACTCATAAGTAAGATTAGGAAAAGACAGGCAACATTTATAGGCCATTTTATGAGGAAAGGGGATTTGGAGCACCTGGTCACAACGGGAAAGCTGGAGGGAAAGAGAGCACCGGGTAGACCTAGTGAGAAAATGCTGGACGGACTTGCAGAGTGGCTGGAGACGAGGAGGGTGGGGGAGATGCTAGGGGCAACGAGAGATAGAGACAGATGGAAGTCCATGATCGCCAACGCCATGCGGCAGGGCACCTGATGATGATGATGATGATGATGATGATGATGATGATGATGATGATGAAGGTTCACGGTGAGCATGGTTCTAAACTGTTGTCTTTTATCTTAACCAGGTTGTTGTTTTTGACGTGGTGTTAGCCCTGGTATGGCTCTAATAGTCGGCTGGGCTATAAGCAATATTAACCTCAATTTGAGTCCATGGCTATACCAAGTAGCCCGCGACAAAAAGATAACCTTGAGAGATTGTTGAAGAAAATAGTGCGATTTGACGAAACTAGCGAAGAAGAAAATAGATAACACAGAGAGAGAGAGACAGAGACAGAAAACACTCAGACGGACGCTCAGGCGGGCAGACAGGCAAACATACTGACGGACAGACTTGCAGATGGACATACAGACAGACGAACAGACGGACAGACAGGCAGGCAGACCTTCAGATAGACAGACGAACAGAGTGACGAGACGAACCGAAGAAATAGCAAATTGAAAAAGGAGGACGGCCCTAAATGGAAACGGTGAAAAATAAAAGTGTAACAGACGAAATAATGCCAAAGTAAAAGAAAAAGTGTGAAAAGATGTGTAAAAGAAGAAGAACCCAAATTAAAAAAAAATTATAAACAAATCAAAATGGAACCCCCCTGTGGGGATGCCGGGGGCTCTTTCAGTATAAATAGTACCCCCACCTTCTGGAAATTCTATGCTAGTAGTTTCCTCTTTTCTGTCACTCTCTTTGTTCCTGCCTTGTTGCTTTGCTTTCTGTTATTTCTACCTATCATTTTCTACCTTGCTGGTCCATTCACCTGTATGTGTTCGATAAAGTCTTATGTACTTTTTCTTAGGATTGATAATTGGATACATGTATTAAGTGAATTTTTGGCTCTAGGGAGGTGAGATACGCGGAAGCAATTTTAGGTAATTTAGGCCTGTTTTTATAAATGGTCTGGTGTCCTTATGTATGATTATATTTGTATTCAGGTGTGTTTTTTTAAAATCCCCTGTGCGATAAATTGGACGGAGTGGTCAACGCCAGGGGCATGTCTTTAGATTATGTGCGCGAATGCATTGATATGTGTACTTATTTTTTTCTCTTTTTTTCCTGTTGAAGTTTTGTATGTTTTGAAGCGGTTATAGCCCTGATATGGCTCTGCGCTGTCGGCTGGGCTTTAAACAACAATAACAATAACAATTCTAATCCAAAACAAGTGTGACTGCCCGTGTTCAAGCAAACAGGAACCAGGAAAAAAAAACACGAAAGAAGAATAAGAACGCATGTTTAACACAACCAGACAACTTTTCCATTGTGATGTATGTTCGTGGCCAGGCAGTTAGCCTTTTCATAGCCTCCAATACCAACATGGCCAGGAATCCGGACCAGAGTAGAATAACGGTCCCTCAAAGAACTTATTATCCTGCTAGTCCAGCTGATTCTCAGATCCATTGTTGGCAGATTGTTATGAAGAGTTAATTAATTGTTGTATGTTATTATTTGACACTGTTAATTCATTGTTCTGAATTATTAATTGCGCTTGTTCCCCTTCTTACATTCAAACTTCTGTTACCCTTCCCCATACTCATCCTCCACCCCACCCTTGTGTGTGTGTGTGTGTGTGTGTGTGTGTGTGTGTGTGTGTGTGTGTGTGTGTGTGTGTGTGTGTGTGCGTGCGTACGTGTGTTCGTTCGTTCGTTCTTTGATTTAACGTCTTTTCACTACAAGTGATATTAGACGTGCGTGCGTGTGTGGGTATGTGTGTGTGTGTGTGTGTGTGTGTGTGTGTGTGTGTGTGTGTGTGTGTGTGTGTGTGTGTGTGTGTGTGTGTGTGTGTATGTGTGTGTGTGTGTGTGTGCGTGTGTGTCTAAAAGCACTATTGTGAACAGACATTAAATAAAAGATTCATTCATTCATTCACATTGTGCATGTCTAAGCATTCAGTGAGGTGTTTGGTGCTGAATGGCTTGTCACACTTACCTCATCAATTGTGACAGAAATCTTGGTCAGGCTAGCAGCCTGCACGTTGTTCTCCGCAGCCATTTCAGCCAGTATGGTAAACAGTGGAGTCGCAGTGTCTTCGTTGGTCTTGCCTAGCACCTTCTGTCCTGCCAGATCGGATTCCAGTTGTCCTAGCATCATGGACAGGCTCTGGATCTGGTAGTAACAAACGTCATCATGAAATCCAAAACCAAGTGTGACTGCCCTGTGGTCAAGCAAACCTGAACCAGATACAAACAAAAAGAAAAACAAAACAAAAACAGAAAAAAAAGAATCAGAACGCGTATTTAATTACAACCAGACAAGACAAGAATACTTCATGAACCAGAAAAAAAAAAAAAACACGGAAAAAAAATCAGAACACGTATTTAATACAACCACACAAAACGAAATCCAAAACAAGTGTGACTGCCCGCGTTCAAGCAAATATGAACCAGAAAAAAACACGAAAGAAGAATACGAACGCGTATTTAACACAACAAGACAAGACAAGTGCAAATTTTCGGCCAACTGGCCTTTGTCAAGCGTAAGATTACAAACAAACAAACACCAGATACCAAAATTTTGAGAAAAAGACTGAAACTTCCCTGCTGCTGTGTCCAATGTGAGAAAAGGAATAAACTGACTAAGATGACATCATAATGTGTTTTTGAGTAAATATGATGTCAGAGCGGAAATGAGAACCATGACGCACCAGCGAAGAGTAGTGTTTGGAATGTAAAGGATACCAGTATTAAATAATGCAGAAGAGAAAATACAGGCATATGTTCGACAGAATGGGAAAATATATAATCAAGAGGTATGGTTGATGTAAATGGATCGTGCCTAGTGCAACGAATCCGGTCTGACCTTGGAATAGGAAGAAAAACATCCTAAACCAACAGCCAAGGGGCTGAAGGGAAAACCGGAGTCCCCGGAGAAAAAAAACAAACTTAGACGCGGCTGGGCCTGTCTTGTGAAAGAAGAATTCAAACTGTAGAATTTAAAATAAAAATGAAAATAACATCAAAAATAAAAATAAAAAGGCATAATTATGTGCAGCCGCAAAGCCAATACCTCACTGGGATGGGAAAATGGTGATAATATGGTCTATTTCAGTAAATCGTCACCGAGATAAAAGATACATGGACTCAAAGGCACATTAAAAGAAGACAATAGTATTCATAAAATCAAGGAGTATAAACATAAATTATACATGAGGGACAAGAAATGTTGTACTTATACATTCGAACGAGTACATACGCACACACATACGCACCAAGGTAAAAGTACATGCACGCAAAGCCATGTCCAGATAAAAGTGCATGAAGTGGCATGATACTGAATTCGGTTGAGGAAATCTTTATGGTTTGTCGTTGAGGCCATGTGGCTTGCGCGTACCAAGTTTATCTATAAGATGGGATTCTCTGTCTTTCCTGTCTATGGTGCTGTTACTGTATAGAAGCCACAGACCTAGATTTGATTTTATCAAGATTTTGCGCTATATAAATATTGTAATTATTATAATTATTTATAATTATTATTATTATAAATTATTATAATTATTACAGACCTTTCACTCGATCAGCCTAGCTAGCTAGATAGATAGAAAGTTGATAGATAGATAGATAGATAGATAGATAGATAGATAGATAGATAGATAGATAGATAGAAGGTAAATAGTTGAGATAGGTAGATAAAACAGATAGATAGATAGATATACAGGCAGACAGAAAGATAGACAAACAGGCAG